>QRFJ01005033.1:0-51744 GCA_006176705.1 Cocos nucifera | reverse complement strand
GGTCCAGTCAGTCTATGTGTGTCCAGGATACGTGCCAATGGGTTGGACGCAGACATTTTCCTGTAGAGAGTCAAAGATTCTAGTTAGATACTGTAATTTTGACTTGACCAATTTGTTTAGGGATTTTATTTTTAAACAAATTAGCTCCCACTATTTTCTCGGATCCCTACACTCCCTCTGTAGAGATGCAAAAATCTCCGCGATTGATGATTTCTAGTGGGTGGTGCGGTCTCACCAACTGACTCATCACCTCACCTAACAGTTATTGGTGATGGGTTAGCCAATGAGTGAACAACTCTTGTTCAATGATTCTCTAATCATGGTGCACCCAAACTTGGTCTCTAATTCATGAATCTCACCGTATCCAGAATATTGATCCACTCCTTAGTTAAGTCAGACCCACCATTTGCATAGACTGGATTCCTAATTGAGTCTCTCACCGTATCCAAATATTGAGCCCAACTCATCCTCCAGCCCATAGCATCCAATGCCTAATAGACATGGTTGCATCTTCCCGGTGCAACTGAGCCACTGTATCCAGCCGAGAACAATCAACCCCGGGAAGGGCCCGCACATCTACAATGGTGGAAGACCTCAGACTTAATCTTTTCTTAGGGAGAATTGATTCAGGTCTCATTAAACTAGACTTGGCATAGTCATAACAATTATGACTAACCTAGTGGCATGGGTTAGCTCGGATTATTGACCACCTCAGATCAGAACTGTGTCAACAGATATGGCCAGGTAAGTGAGACCGGTGGAAGGAATATGCCATTAACTCGTACAAGAATGCATTCAGGTCGAGTAGCTTCCAATTAAAAACCAGTCGGTCGTATGTGCCAAACTTACCTTAGACACCAAATTGTTGAGTCAGAACCAATTGGGTTAGCCTACAATCCAGACTCTAACCTCTGAGCCTAATTAGGTCTTGCTTGATCGTGACTCGATCTTGACCCAGACTTAATCCTATTAGGCTGGTCAATTTAAGCATTGTTGATCCCATCTAACCAACTCTTGATTCGGTTTGATCAACCGCTTAGACCTAATTGAGCTACCCAAGCCCGAACCCAGTATTATGAATATGTCTTAGATCTGAAAATTCTCAATTTTAGACCTAATTAATATTCCATAAACTTAATTCTTAATTAAGTAGGGTTCATAAACAAAATATGCACAATAAATCCTAGGGTTTCAGGATCTAGGGTTTTGCAGAAAGTAAGTTTTGGGTTTCTGATTAAGGACGAACACGCAGCACCCCTACACATCATAAGAACACCCCATCGAATGGGAAGAGAGGGCCTTTAAACCCTTCTTCGTTCTTATGACCGGACGGCCAAGAGGAACGCCTTAATCAGGAACATGTAAATACTACAAAACAGTTATTAGATCTATATCATATATCTCATATACAAATTTAGATCTAATCATGGCATATTTTGCATACATCTCATGTATCATAATCATGCATGTTTTCAGATCTAAATTATCTCATAATAATCTAAAAAATTAGATTTAAATTGATCTAATCAAAATAAATTCTAATCTAGACAATTATGTAGAACTATTCTACAACTAGTCTAGACATGCATCTATCATATCTCATATGATATTTAAAATTAAATAATTTTTTTATTTGCTATTTTTCAGATGTTATTATAACACTTATAATATCAAAAAATAGTAAATAAGAAGATCTAAAATATGATTTAATCAGATTAAATCAAAGACATGCAAGAACTATTCTATAGAACTATTCTATTCTAGAACTAGTCATGCATATCTTCATAATTCTTAGATCCAAATCATTTAATTTTAATTTTTTCTGATTTCAGATCTGATCACATCTCATGTGACATCTGAAAATCACTTTATTTTTAATTAAAATAAAATTAAAATCAGATCTAAATAATTTTAGAACCATGGCTCTGATACCAGTTGAAGGGAAATCCTGATTTCCCGGTCCAGGTTCGTTCAGATCTGATCAGATCAAGAGATATATTTCAAAAATTTTTCTCTTGATCTCAATCAGATCTTGATATGTTTCAGATCTGATTCTTATTATTTTAATAAATAAAATAAAATAAGATAAATTAAATCAAATTTAATTTACCTGATTTGGGTAATCCTATTACCCTGTTGATGATCCTGATTGCAGCGGAAGGTTCTGGATCTAGCCACGCAAGCGCCTGGCCTCTACCGGTATCCACTCGGGTTGGATCTGGAGATCCTCTTCTTCTCTATCACACCTCCAAAAATCAGATCTGGATCTGATCTGGAGGATCTTCAAAACTCTTTTGAAGATCTGCAGTCGTCCTTTTGCAGCAGCGCAGCCTTCTTGCTTTTGATCGCCTTTCTTTGATCTGAATCGCACCAACCTAAGTCCAAAACTCCTTTTGGACGTGGAGAGCAAGGGGAGAAGAGACTATGGCATGGAGGAAGGAGGGGAGAGGCAGCCTTGGGGCGTGGGAAATCTAATTGCATTCACTTAAGACTTTGAGTTGGGCGCAGGGTCTTATTTATAGACTAAGCTTGTGATCCAACTCCTCTTCCTTCCCAACCAATCACAACCCTTTGTGAAATCAGATCTAAATCTGATTGGTGGGAATAGAGACCCCTGGATTCCTCCTTAGAGGGCGCCTAAGACCAGTCAAACTTGGATTCTTAGTAGAACTCTGAATTGGAATCCAAAAGGGAGGTGGAGTCCTTGTCCAACAAGGACTCCTAGGCGCCTCCAACTTGGGCTCACGCCACCCTTGGCGTGCGCCCTTCTCCTTGCCAGGTTCTGGCAGGGGGACAGGCCCCCACCAGCTCTCCAATAGGTGCATGACATGTGGTCAAAAGTCAAAGTGTCAATGGTCAACGTTTGACCAGTCAAAGGTAGACTTTTGACCAAAGTCAAAGAACAAGAAATGGCAGGTGACCAAAAATGGCAGGTAATGTCTTACAAATAAGACAACCTTTTCTGACTTGGACAACCTCCAGTCAGACCATATGAAGGCCTCTGATTGAGCACAAACTCCTTTGGCTCAGTCAGGACAACTTATTTATGATAGTAAAAGAAGAACGTTAGGTTCAATCGAGTGCTAGCACGATTTCCTTGAACCTAATTGAATCTCATTCAGATCAATTGAACTAGATCAGTTCAATTGATGATCACCAGATTCAAACCCTTGTTTGTGTGACCCAGTTAGGTTCAGTTCTGTATGGTAATGGGATATGTCATGATCTCTATCATCGACATCATCGAAACTCCTTTCGATGGATCAGAACTCTTCTGATTCGAACAGCTAGAATGATCGATCATCTAAATCATTCTAATTGCTCCCAAAATCCACCAGTGACACCTAGCAGTATATGGTGGCAACCCATCAGAGCTGAATGCGAACCTCTTGGTGCAGCTACCTGTGTGATTAAGTTCTTCTATCTTGAGCCCCGATCAGATTAGGGTTAAGGTGAACTCGTCAAACCCTAGTCTCTGTCATATGATGTAATCATTCGATTCGAGTCCAATGTGAAAATCTAAATAGAAACTCTTTCTATTATTTCACTCTGCCATGGCCATGGGCTTCTGGACTTGATTCTCATGATCATCATAGGGCTGCTCCTCTACCACCGAGGTAGATAGATTCCATCTTGATGCAATCCAGTTCCTACAATGAACATGCTCATAGCCAACATACACCTCAGGGTTCCATATGGCTAGGAGACCGAGTAATGGTGTAGTCAAACTATAACACCCTCAAGGTGAACTGCCGATGCATCTCAGGTCAAAGAACCAGACACACTACTGCAGCATCGAGTCAGTCATTGACGAGAAGGTAGACTTCCCTAATGACTACTCGAGGTGGTCACGCTCAGTGCCCTCGTTCTCTAACGAGTACCTGTACTCTCGCTCCGGTGTCTCCACACCGTAGACTCAAGACTCATCTACTAAAGAGAAGCGATCGTACACCAACCTTCCGGATCAATCACCATCCTCGTGATGATCCTATGGTCGGGAGCATGTTTATGAGTTAATAATGATTATTCATGTCTTAAATTTTCAACTCTTGAAAATATGAATTATCATTACCATTAACTCAAAGGATGTATCACAGACACTAAATACACATATGTGATAGAAAATAACCCATTTTATTAATTATAGTCAAAATTATAATTTTGCCCCTAGAAGTGTATTACAAGTGTCAGCCAATTCTGGCTTCTAGGGCACATATATCTAACAATCTCCCACTTGTTCCATATAGATATCTTCCTCAAGATATCCATTTAAGAATATCGTTTTCACGTCCATTTGCCATATTTCATAATCGAAATAGGCTGCAACAGCAAGCAATGTGCGGATGGATTTTAGCATAGCTACTGACGGAAAAGGTATCCTGATAGTCAATGCCTTCACGTTGACTATAACCTTTTGCCACTAATCTAGCCTTGAATGTCTCCACATTCCCATCTGCACCAATCTTTCTCTTGAAGATCCATTTACACCCAATAGGTACTATACCTTCTGGTGGATCTACCAAGGTCCAGACTTGGTTTGAGTGCATCAAGTCAATTTCTGACTTCATTGCCTCTAATCCATTTCTCGGAGTCGATATCTGATATCGCCTCGTTGTAGGTTTTGGGATCATCACCATGAGCACCATTACCTACGAGGAACATTTTCCTCTACTTTCCTCTGAAATAATACCTAAGTATCTTTCAGGGGGATGGAAAAATCTTTTCCGATCTACGAGGTGGAGGAGGTAGTGTTCTTATTGGCTCAACCTGATTTGGTTCCACTTGGTCCTTAGCTCGTTCTGCTTGTGAGACTTTCTCATCAAGCTTGATCTATTTTCCAATGCCGCTATCTTGAATAAACTATTTTTCAAGAAAGATGGCATGTCGACTCACAATCACATTGTGGTCTTCTGGAATGTAGAAATAGTATCCTAATGACTCTTTAGGATATCCTATGAATCGAGCTCTAAAGGACCTAAACTCTAACTTGTCCGCTTGTTGTCTTTTGACATGAGCCGGACAACCCCAAATTCTGAGATGACTCAGACTTGGTTTCTTACCGTGCCATATCTCATACGGTGTGGTAGGAACGGTTTTAGAGGGAACCCTATTCAGTAAATATATTGAAGTTAACAATGAGTGTCCCCAAAGAAAATCAGGGAGGTCTGTGAAGCTCATCATGGATCGGAACCATATCTAATAGGGTCCGATTTCTCCATTCTGAAATCTCCATTGAGTTGAGGTGTTCCTGGTGGAGTCCATTGAGAGACTATGCCATTTTTCTTGAGATAGTCTAGGAATTTTCGGCTAAGGTATTCACCTCCTCGATCTGATCGAAGAACCTTAATGGGTTTTTCAGTTTGCTTTTTCTACTTCATGTCTGAATTCTTTGAACTTTTCAAAAGCTTCAGACTTGTGTCTCATAAGATACACATACCCATACCTAGATAGATCATCGGTAAAGGTTAATGAAGTAGACAAAATTGCCTCTAGCCGGCACATCAAATGGGCCGCACACATCAGTATGTACTAGGGCAAGGAGATCTGTGGCCCTCTTTCCCCATGTCCTAACAAAAGGGAGTTTAGTCATTTTGCCTTGAAGACAAGATTCACAAGTTGGATATGACTCAAAAGTCAATGGACTCAATAGCCCATTTTTCTCCAATTTGTTAATCCTATCTTCTGCTATATGACCTAATCTTAGGTGCCATAGATATCTATCATTTGGACTATCCCTAGGTCATTTCATGGCATTCACGTTTTGCTCGATAGTTAAAAATAGGTACATCAATATGTAACTGATAAAGACCATTAATAAGGAAACCATTTGCAATTTTATTTCTTTCATAAAGAATGTTACAATGGTCCTTAAAGAAGGTAATCACATAGCCTTCTTGTGCTAAGCATGAAACAGAAATCAAATTCCTGCTAGCTGCAGGCACATAATAACAGTCTTTTAAAACTAAGTCTAAACCAGATGGTAATCGAAGAGGGTATGTTTCCACACGGCTACTGCAGCAACTCTTGCTCCATTACCGATGCGTAGGATCATGTCTCCATCCCTCAGCCTCCTGCTATCCTCAAGACCCTGCATGGAAGTGCACAGATGAGCACTAGAACCAGAGTCAAGCACCCAACTGGATGCAGAAGAAACCGTAAGGTTAGACTCAATAACGAGCATACCTCCAGAAGGACCTTCCTTCTTGTTCTTCAGGGTGGCCAGGTAAGTAGGGCAGTTCCGCTTTCCAATGGCCGTCGCTGTTGCAATGAAAATACTTTCCTTTGATCAGCGGCCTTCTTCTTTAGCTTCTGCCTTTTTTTTCTTTCCTCCTTCCACCTTCTTGCTTTTTCACAGACTTCTTTTTCTTTCCAAAAGACTTTCTTTTGGAAGAAGTCCATTCCATAGCAAGAACTGAGCCTTTAGAACCTTTCATAGAAAGCTCAGCGGTAACCAGCATATTCATTAAGCTTCGGCCAAGAAAATTTTGAAGTTTATGCATGTGGTAATTCATGATGAATTGCCCATATGCATCAGTCAAGGATTGCAGAATTAATATCATTCTGCAGATCCAAGTCCAACTTCACACCGAGCTTCTCAAGCTCTTCCATGTCCTTGATCATCATCAGACAGTGATCTTGGACTGACTGCCCATCACGCATCTTAGCCTTAAAAAGTCATTTTAGTGACTTGATACTTTGGCTGCGCGACTCTGTTCACCAAACATCTCCTGCAGGTGAGCCAACATTTGGCGAGCAGTCCCGATATCTTCATGTTGGCGCTGGAGCTCATCAGACATCGAGCCCAACATGTAATATCTGGCCTTATTTATCTTCGTCAATCCATTTTTCAAGAGATGCTCTCTGTTCAGTGGATGGACGAGGCTGGTAAGGTGGGAGGGTCCTGGTCCAATACATGAGTTAACTTCTCAAAATCCCAAAATAATTTTGTAGTTTCCTGAGCCAATCTTTATAATTGGGTCCAGGTCAGTCTATGTGTGTCCAGGATACGTGCTAGTGGGTTGGACGCAGACATTTTTCCTATAGAGAGTCAAAGATTCTAGTTAGATATTGTAATTAAGACTTGACCAATTTATTTAGAAATTTTATTTTTAAACAAATTAGCTCCCACTATTTTCTCGGATCCCTACACTCCCTCTGTAGAGATGCGAAAAATCTCCATGATTAATGATTTCTAGTGGGTGGTGCGGTCTCACCAACTGACTCATCACCTCACCTAACAGTTATTGGTGATGGGTTAGCCAATGAGTGAACAACTCTTGTTCAATGATTCTCTAATCATGGTGCACCCAAACTTGGTCTCTAATTCATGAATCTCACCGTATCCAAATATTGATCCACTCCTTAGTTAAGTCAGACCCACCATTTGCATAGACTGGATTCCTAATTGAGTCTCTCACCGTATCCGAAATATTGAGCCCAACTCATCCTCCAGCCCATAGCATCCAATGCCTAATAGACATGGTTGCATCTTTTCCGGTGCAACTGAGCCACTGTATCCAGTCCGAGAACAATCAACCCCGGGAAGGGCCCGCACATCTACAATGGTGGAAGACCTCAGACTTAATCTTTTCTTAGGGAGAATTTGATTTAGGTCTCATTAAACTAGACTTGACATAGTCATAACCAATTATGACTAACCTAGTGGCATGGGTTAGCTCGGATTATTGACCACCTCAGATCAGAACTGAGTCAACAAATATGGCCAGGTAAGTGAGACCGGTGGAAGGGAATATGCCATTAACTCGACAAGAATGCATTCGAGTCGAGTAGCTTCCAATTAAAAATCAGTCGATCGTATCTGCCAAACTTACCTTAGACACCAAATTGTTGAGCCAGAACCAATTGGGTTAGCCTACAATCCAGACTCTAACCACTGAGCCTAATTAGGTCTTAGCTTGATCGATCACTCATGTGACTCGATCTTGACCCAGACTTAATCCTATTAGACTGGTCAATTTAAGCACTGTTGATCCATCTAACCAACTCTTGATTCGGTTTGATCAACCGCTTAGACCTAATTGAGCTACCCAAGCCCGAACCCAATATTATGAATATGTCTTAGATCTAAAATTCTCAATTTAGATCTAAAATTCTCAATTTTAGATCCTAATTAATATTTCATAATCTTAATTCTTAATTAAGTTTAGGGTTCATAAATAAAATATGCACAATAAATCCTAGGGTTTCAGGATCTAGGGTTTTGCAGAAAGTAAGTTTTGGATTTTTGATTAAGGACGAACATGCAGCACCCCTACACATCATAAGAACACCCCATCGAATGGAAGGAGAGGGCCTTTAAATCTACTTTATTCGTTCTTATGATCGGACGGCCAAGAGGAACGCCTTAATCAGGAACATAATACTACAAAACTAGTTAGATCTATATCATATATCTCATATACAAAAATTGATCTAATCATAAACATATTTTGCATACATCTCATGTATCAATCATGCATATTTTTAGATCTAAATTATCTCATAATAATCTAAAAAATTAGATTTAAATTGATCTAATCAAAATAAATTCTAATCTAGATAATTATGTAGAACTATTCTACAACTAGTCTAGACATGCATCAATCATATCTCATATGATATTTAAAATTAAATAATTTTATTTTTTATTTTTTAGATGTTATTATAATAATTATAATATCAAAAAATAGTAAATAAATAGATCTAAAATATAATTTAATCAAATTAAATTATGAAACATGCAAGACTATTCTATAGAACTATTCTATTTTAGAACTAGTCATGCATATCTTCTAAATCTTAGATCCAAATTATTTAATTTTAATTTTTTCTAATTTTAGATCTGATCACATCTCATGTGACATCTAAAATCTCCTATTTATTTAATCAAAATATATTTAAACTAGATCTAAATAATTTTTAGAACCTGGCTCTGATACTAGTTGAAGGAGAAATCCTGATTTCTTGGGTCAGATTCGTTCAGATCTGATTGGATCAAGAGAGATATTTTAAATTTTTTTTTTTATAAATCTAGATTAGATTTAAGATGTTTTAAATCTAATTTTATAGATCTAATAAATAAAAAAAATAAATTTAATTTAATTTAATTTAATTTGTACCTTAATGTTGGGTAATCAGATTATCCTTTGATGATCCTACTGATTGTCTGAGGTTTTGGATCTAGCCATACAAGCGCCTGAACTCTATCAGTATCCACTCAAGCTAGATCTAGAGATCTTCTCCTTCTTTATCACCTCTTTAAATATCAGATCTGGTTCTGATTTGGAGGACCTTCAAAACTCCTTTTGAAGATTTGGAATCATCTCTTGCAGTAGTGTTGTCTTCTTCCTTTCTCGTCATCTTTCTCTTGCCTGGATCACACCTAACTGGAGCCCAAATCTCCTTGGGCATGGAGAGGAGAGAGAGAACTAGAAGATGGCATGGAGGAGGGAGAGGGATAGCCTTAGGGCATGGGCTAAGAGAGAGCTTCTTTAAAAGCGAAGCACAGACAGGGTTTATATAGACCCTGCTACGCCATGCAGTGCCACATCATCCTGGCAATCACATCAGTTCGTGCAATCAAATCTAAATCTGATTGGTGGAATGACATCACCTGATGCAATCAGATGAGAGCTCCCTCAAATCATCCTTAGGTGGTGCTAAGACTGGTCTAAGCTGAGTCTTAGGCGCCTACCTAAGTTGATTCCAAGAAGCAACCTAGAGTCCCATCCATATGGGACTCCAAGCATCCCTATCCATCAGCGCATGCCTCCCTAGGTGTGTGCCCCCTTCTTTCCAATTTTTAGCAAGAAGACAAGCCCCTATCTGCTCTCCTATAGATGCATGACACATGGAAAGATGTCTAAGTGTCAAAGATCAATGTTTGACCAAAGTCAAAAGACAAGAATTAGTAGGTGATGAAAAATGGCAGGTATTATCTTGAATTTATCTCATAAATTAAGACAACCCTCTTTTAACCTAGATAAGCTCTAGTCAGACCAAATAAAGGTACTTGAGTGAGCATAAACATATTTGGCTTAGTCGAGACAACTTTTAATGATAGTAGAAGGAGAACATTAGGCTCAATCATGTGCTAGCACAATTTTCTTGAACCTAATTGAATCTTATTCAGATCAATTGAACTGGATTAGTCTAATTGATGATATCTAGATCCAAATCTTTATTTATGTGACCCAGTTCGATTCAGTTCTATATGGTAATGGGATATGTCCTGATCTCTATCATCGACATCATCGAAACACCTTTCGATGGATCAAAACTTATTCTGATTCATACAACTAGAATGATCGATCATCCAAATCATTCTAATTGCTCCCAAAATCCACCAGTGATACCTAGCAGTATATGGTGGCAACCCATCAAAACTAAAAATGAACCTCTTGGTAGAGCTACCTGTGTGATTAAGTTCTTCTATCCTGAGCCCCGATCAAATTAGGGTTAAGGTGAATTCATCAAACCCTAATTTTCATCATATAATTTAATCATTCGATTCAAGTCCGATGTGAAAACCTTAGTAGAAACTCTTTCTATTATTTCACTCTACCATAGCCATGGGCTTAAGGACTTGATTCTCATGATCATCATAGGGCTGCTCCTCATCCACCGAGGTAGATAGATTTTCTCTTGGTGCAATCCAATTCCTACAATGAACATGCTATATCCAACATACACCTCAGGATTCTGAATGGCTAGGAGATCGAGTCATGGTGTAGTCAAACTATAACACCCTCAAGGTGAACTGCCAATGCACCTCAGGTTAAAAAATCAGACACACCACTGCAGCTTCGAGCCAGTCATCGATGAGAAGGTAGACTTTCTTATGACTGCTCAAGGTGGTCACGCTCAGTACCCTCATTCTCTAATGAGTATCTGTACTCTTATTTTGGTGTCTCTACACCATAGACTCAAGACTCATCTACTATAAAGAAGTGATTGTACACCAATCTTTTGGATCACTCATCATCCTCATGATGATCCTACGGTCGGGAGCATTTTATGAGTTAATAATGAAAATTCTTATTTTAAATTTTCAACTCTTGAAAATAAAAATTATCATTACCATTAACTCAAGGGATGTATCACAGATACTAAATACATATTTGTGATAGAAAATAACCCATTTTATTATTTATAATCAAAATTATAATTTTATCCCTAGAAGTGTATTACTAGTGTCAGCCAATTCTGGCTTCTAGAGCACACATATCTAATAAGGACCTCTCCTCTCATCTCATCTTAGTTCAATGAGGCCTTCAACCTTGCTCATGTTAGGATGAGGTTCTCCTCCTGTTCCTATCGGACTGTAGGGGCACATTAGGGCCATTGGTAGGACCTCTTCCCTCATCTCATCTTAGTTCAACGAGGCCTTCGATCTTGCTTACATTAGGATGAGGTTCTCCTTCTGTTCCTAACAGGCCACTTTAAGTTGCTCTAGAGAGTTATGTTATTACATAATTTTTGTGTCGAGAAGTAATAATGTTAAAATAAAAAAGTTTTATTGAAAGAAAGTTACTGATAATATATTCTTAAGTTTTCTAAATTTCAAGGCTATGGGAGTGTCGCTTCTCCAAGCTCCTTCAAGCAATAAGTTTCGGACGGAACGATCTCCTTTACTTTATATGGATCTTTTCAATTCAGGACAAGCTTTTCTTGATCTTAAGGCTACGAAATGGATGCTCGTCACAACACCAAGTCTCCCACTCTGAATGCTTTATTTTTTACTCTAGAGTTGTAGTATCTGGCCACTCTTCATCTGCAGGCTGCCATCCAAATTTGAGCTTCTTCTCTTTTTTCCTTCAATAGGTCGAGGTTGACTCTGAGGTCTTATGAGTTATGATACTTATTGAAGATCACAATCCATGCTAACAGAAGTTTAAGCTCGATTGGGATGACTATCTCTATTCCAAAGGCCAAGACGAATGGTGTTTCTCCAATTGATAGTCTTTGAGTAGTTTGGTATGCCCAGAGGACATGGTAGAATTCGTCCGCCCAAGTCCTCTTTGCTCTTTCAAACCTTGCTTTGATGTCCTGCAGTAAAATTCAATTGGTCTCCTCTGCTTCACCATTTGCCTGCGGATTGACCACTGACATGAAGTGATGGAAGATGTTTAGATCTTCATAGAACGCAGCAAACCTCATTCCAGTGAACTGTTACTCATTATCTATTATGAGAGTTTGGGAGAGACAAAACCAGTAGATGATTGACTTTCAAACGAAATTCTATACCTTGGTCTCAGTAATTTTTGCCAATGGTTCGGCCTCGACCCATTTGGTGAAGTAGTCGATTGCAACCAGGAGGAACTTCCATTATTCGGACGCCATTGGAAAGGGTCCAAGAATATCCATTCCCCACTGCGCGAATGGCCAAGGTGCACTTAGTGGAGTAAGCTTGGAGGTCGGCTATTTTTGTATGTTTGCATTTCTCTAACAGTGGTCATATTTCTTGATATACTCTATAGAGTCATGGTATAAGGTCGGCTAATAGTATCCCTACCAAAGTAGCCTTTATGATCGGGATCTAGCTCCGATATGACTTCCATAAATTCTCTCATGCACTTTTCATAATGCAAAGTCAGTCTCTGAAGGTCAGAGATATCTTAAAAGTGGTAGAAAATACGATCTTTTCTATAACTTGCCTTCATACAGAACATACCAGAAAGCTTGATTTCTAAGCTTCCAGGCTTCTTTCGAATCATGAGAAAAAACTCCATTCTTGAGGTAGGCAACTAGCGGGTCAATCCAGCTTGGCTCATGCTCAACTTGCAAAATAGGCTGCGACTCCTCCAAGCTAGGGCACTTTAGAATTTCAAAAAATACTTCTTTGGGTAGTTCAGCTAAGACTAAAGTGGTCAATTTAGAGAAAAGATCGGCTCTCATATTTTTCATCCTCAAAATCTATTGAACGCTAAAATTGTCAAGGACTGAAGCTAAGTTTTTTACTTTCTCAAGATACTTCATCATGCTTTCCTCCCGAGCATTGTAGTTGCCATTAACTTGTCTGACCATCAGTTAGAAATCACTGTAGACTTTGAGCCGATCTATTTCTAACTCTCTTGCTATTTTTAACATAGGGATCAGGACTTCATATTCGGCCCTATTATTAGTTACAGAAAATTTGAAGCGTAGTGTATATTTGGCGATGACTCCCTCGGGGCTAACTAAGACCCACCCTATGCCTACTCCAGTGGCGTTGGATGAACCATCTATATACAGGGCCCAAAAACCTTCGAAAAGATCGACATTCTCTTCTAAGGGGCTCGATTGCTACCACGGAATGCTGGTTTTGCTTTGTTCAAGCTCGACTTCATTTGGAACGGTGCATTCTACTATGCAGTCTGCTAATATTTGGGCTTTGATCGATGGTCAAGGTTGGAAGTTGACGTCGAATTCTATAAGCTTGATTGTCCATTTTGCAATTCTTCTGGAGGCATTCGTTCAATGGAGGACTGTTTTAATTGGTTAATCTATGAGGACAGTTATGGTGTACCCTTGAAAGTAAGGTCGGAGTCTCCTGGTGGTAATCAGAAGAGAGTAAGTCAATTTTTTTAATTTAGAGTATTTTATCTCTGCATTCCTCAAGACTCGACTTATGTAGTAGACCAACTGCTGCGCTTTCACCTCCTTCTTGACCAGGACTGCTGCCAGGGCTATCGGAGAGACTGCTAGGTACAAGAATAATTCTTCTCTAGGCTCAGGTTTTGTCAGTAGTGGGGATGAGCCAAGGTAGTTTTTAAGCTCCTTAAATGCTCGTTGGCATTCTAGCATCCAGTAGAAGTTCTTTAGTTGCTTGAGAACTTAAAAAAACAACATGCATCATTCGATCGATCTTGAGATGAAGTGGTTTAGGGCCGCCATTTTTTTAGTCAGGCATTGAACTTCTTTAATTATTTTTGGAGTAGCCATCTCCTGAATAGACCTAATTTTCTCTAGATTCACCTTAATCTCGTGCCTCGATACCATAAATCCTAAGAACTTTCCCAAGATTACACCGAAGGCACATTTGGTCAGGTTCAACTTCATCTTGTACTTCTTAAGTGCGTTGAAGGTCTCTTCGAGATCGATGATGTGATTTATTGAAGCTCAACTCTTGATGAGCATGTCATCCACATATACCTCCATGTTTCAGCCAATCTGCTCCTTGAAGATTTTGTTGATCAGGCACTGATATGTTGCCCCTACATTCTTGAGTCCAAAAGGCATAATCCTGTAACAGTAAAGACCTTGGTCAATAACAGAAATGATTTTCTCCTCATCCTCTGGCGCCATCCAGATTTGGTTATAGCCGAAAAAGGCATCCATGAAGGTGAGGATCTCATGGCCTGAGGTTGCATCCACCAACTAGTCAATCCTGGATAGGGGATAGCTATCTTTTGGATAAGTTTTGTTCAGCTTTTTGAAGTCTATACACATCCTCCACTTGCCATTTATCTTTTTGATGAGCACCACATTTGAGACCTAGCTCGAATAGTTAACTTCTCAGATGAATTCAACCTTGAGGAGCTTGTCGACTTCTTCTGTAATTGCTTTCTGCCTCTTCAGAGCATGGCTATGCATCTTCTCTTTTACTAGTTGACACCTAAGATTAGCAGCCAGTCGATGTTCCATGACCTCAGCATCGATTCCCAGCATATCCATTGGAACCCAGGTGAAGATGTTCGCATTCTTTCGAAGGATGGCAATGAGTTGCTCTCGAACCTCATTCTCCAAGTTGGAGCCAATCTGCATAGTGTGCTCCACATTTTCGTCATTCAATGGAACGAAAATGAGATCTTCCATAGGCTCGCCCCACTCCTCTATAAGGTCGTCGTGGACATCTAGCCCATCAACAGGATAAAGGTCGAACTGGGTGTTTTTCTATAGGATAATGGAGTAGCAGTGCCTTGCCAATGCCTGTTCTCCTTTGATCTCTCCAATTTTGTAGCTCATCGAGAACTTCATCTTTAGATAATAAGTTGACACTACAGCTCAGAGCGCATGCAAATCAGGTTGGCCAAGAATTGCATTGTAAGCAGATGGGGCTTTTACGATTTGATAATTGATCTGCACTTTAGCCAGCTTTGGGCATCGTCCTGCAACCACAGTTAGAGTTATTATGCCCTTAACTGACACGGCATCGCCAGTGAAGCCTACCAACGGAGAGTTTATAAGTCTCAAGTGATTATTAGATAAAGATATTTTTGAGAAAGCATCGTAAAACAAAATATCAGCATAGCTTTCATTATCTATCAGAATGCGATGCACATCATAGTCAGCAATGTTTAAAAAAATTACAATCATGTCATTATGCGGGAACTAGACTCCTTAGGCATCCTCATTGGTGAAAGTGATGGGCTCCTCAGTTCTCCACCTCTTCCTAGGCTCTATTGATCTACTATCCTTTCCTCATCGAAGTCCCTTAGAGATGGTGTTGATGATGTCGAGGGATGGTCGATCTGCCTGCTGCTCTTTTCTTAGTGGTTTCGATTGTGGTAGTGCCCTTGGCCAATCTTTCTACCCTTCAAGCCGATGCTATAGGAATTGATCGAGCTTGCCTCACCTGATAAGCTCCTCGATCTCATCTTGGAGCTAAATGCATTCTTCAGTATCATGATCATGGTCATGGTGATAGAGGTAGAACTTGTTTGGGT
Organism: Cocos nucifera; assembly: GCA_006176705.1. NCBI lineage: Eukaryota > Viridiplantae > Streptophyta > Magnoliopsida > Arecales > Arecaceae > Cocos > Cocos nucifera. The sequence continues at coordinate 36,097 of QRFJ01005033.1, read as the reverse complement.
TGCGCCTACCAAGATGAGAGCGCATCCTTTTTGGCTTGGCAGCTGCTCCTTAATCTCCATCAGTACTTGAGTTTTTGGAGCATTGAGAGGGGCATAGTTATGAAACCTTTGAAGAGGGGGGCCCCACCATGCCCTTCTGTCTGGGCTTCTTAGACGATGAGCTTGAGCAGGAGTTCAGGCTCGCTTGCACTCAAAAGGAGTCTAGAAGTGTGGTTGAACCTCGTTCGGCTTCTCTTCAGATGCGAGCCTATTTGTCTCACCCATTCATCGTTCTTCTATGGCCTCATTATCTTTGGCCTTGAAGGCCTCTTCTGCTCAGGTATAGCCTTCAGCCCGAGCTAACTTATTAGTAAAATTCCTGGGGTACTTCTTCTCTAGGGAGAATAGCAAATTATTCTTCTGAAGGCCGTCTTTTAATACGACCATGGTAACAGACTGGTCCAGATTCCAAACTTATAGGGCAGCCATATTAAAGCAGTTGACATAAGCTCAGATGGATTCTCCCTCTTGCTGCTTGATGTTCATGAGGGAGTCAGAATCTTGATGGGGGTGTCGACTACTGACGAACTGATGGCTCATTTGGTCAAAGAGAAGATGGTATTTGGCTTGAGGGTCGAGTACCGATTTCTGGCTACTTCTTTCAAGATAGAAGAAAAAGCTCGGCATAGGATGGCATCGGATGCGCTGTGGAGCAGCATCATTATTCGAAAGACCTTCAGATGGTCAGTCGGATCGGAGGTCCCATCGTGGCTCTTGAATTGGAGAAGTTTGAAGTTCGATGGGATTGGTTCCTGTGTGATGCGGTGAGAGAAAGAAGAATCAGTACAAATATCATTACCGTGGAAGGGGGTGCATGGTGGAGTTCTTCGATCCATCGATTCATCTCTTATAGTTTCTGGTCTAGGAAATCCTCTCGATCATGGATCTTCAAGATCTTCTGACTGAAAGGAGGCAAAGTCTCCCCAGGGGTAGAGTCATGATCAAAGCAGGGGCTCTCGGCCCTCTGCTTTCCCTTTTTGGAGGTTACCATCTAGTTAGCCCGAGTCAGCCATCCCCAGATCGGATCATGGGGTTTTGGAGAAGCCTGCTCCGGCCAAATTGACATCGAAGGCTGTTGCTGCTGCATGGTCTGCACTACTTTCGTGAGGCCACAAACCTGCTGAACTAGTAGGTTGAACTGCTCCGCATCCACCATTACTACAAGTGGAGCTTGAGTCACTGAGAATGAAATAGGGGAGGTAGATCTGGATGGGATCTGACTGCGGAGGCCATCGATCGTCAGGTAGAAGCTTTTCTGGGAGGCATCTTTTTCAAGAAGGACGACTTTGGAGAAGAAGAAGAAAATTCTTTGCTGAGTACTCCTTTAAGAACAAGAAAATCTTAGAAATAAAGGGATGCCCTTCCTCTAGCATCAATCCTATTGGTACAAAATTTGATCATCGCTGGAGAAGCACTAGAGTCAGAGAAGATGAGGTCACCGTTGGTGACTTGCAAAATAAGTCTTGGCTAGAGCCTAGAGGGGTGGCTCCGACAAGACCCTTCGATGATCAAGTTAGCTCTTTTGGCCAACAAAAATGGAGTACTTAGTAGAAAAAGTTGCAGAGCATTAAGAAGGAGAAGAGAGCTTCGAGAAAATATATCTGGAGGATCTCTTTTATAGCCTAGAGTCTGTAACCAACTGATAGTGACAGCCGTAATCGCTTGGTAATGGGGCGTTCGAGGCCACATGGGGTTTGTTATAGAGGGTGGTATCCGTTGTTGTGACGTGCTGGTCTGTTGAAGATCCAACAGCTGAAGTTTGGATGGGATAGTTGCAGACGATGAAGGACTCTTGGATGTTGTCATTCTGAAGGAGTTCGGAGGCTCTCAGAACTGACCATGCACTAGCTTTCATTTGCTATATTGAAGGCGTACACCATGGTCCTTTCAAATGGCTGGAAGGGATTCGGCCAGAAGAGAAGTTCGATAGGGGTTCAGTCGATGAAGAGACCCAGAAGACATTCGATTGAAAAGAGGTCAATCGTGAGGGGTCCACTTGGGCTGAGTACTGACTGATGGCTGCAATAAGCAAGCATGATTGAAACACTGGTCTCTATCATTCATTTGGGGTTCGGCCAATCCAAGGGTTGCTCACTGGTGAATAATGATAAAGTGTTGAAGTTCATCTAAGTGGGACCACATAGGCTATTGAAAGAAGATCGACCGGATGGGATGCACAAGAGCTAGGAGCTCGGTCGATTCTCTAGGGTGGAAGTATTGACCGTTCAAGTTCATCTGGGGAAGGAATCCATAATGCCCTATCAAACCCAAAATCGATCTTCCCAACCAATTGGATTATCTGACTACAGTGTTGGAGGTTGGCCATCTCAAAATAATTCAGAATTTGAAAACCCCCATGGGTTGAGGTTCAATTTTTATAGCGGCAACCGGACGAAACTATTAAGATTCAAAATCTTAGCCGATCTTCGGCAAGTATAGATTTATCCCCAACAGATAGTATTGATGACTCCAAGGGGGGTCGATCTTCTTGCAACTCATCCCATTGAGATGATTTAGACTATGGCAGGGTTCTTGGATGATCTTCCCTCCTCTCCGACCGACACTTGATAAACTAGTCCAACCGACCACTTCTAATCAGTACCTTAATTCGTCTTGAAGCTGGATGCACTCTTCAATGTCATGACCATGATCACGATGGTAGAGGTAGTACTTGTTAGGGTTGCACTTGGTCGGATGAGTCTGCATCCTCTCTAGCCCTAGTAGCTGCTCCCTTATCTCCATTAGCACTTGAGTTTTTGAGGCATTCAAGGGAGCATAGTTGTTGAATCTTCTAGAAGGAGAGTTCCACCGGATCCTCTAATCTGGACTTTCCTATCGATGAGCTCAAGGAAGAGTTTGGGCTCGTCTGCACTCAGGAAGAGTTTGTGAATATGGTTGAGCTTCACTCGGCTTTCTATCATACGTGGGCTTATTAGATTCACCTGCTTCCCTCTCTCTTGCGATCTCATCATCCTTCAGTTTGAAGGCCTCCTCTGCCTGGGCATAACTATCAGCCCAAGCCAACATATCAATAAAATTTTTGGGATACTTCTTTTTCAAAAAGGAATGAAGATCATTCTTCTAAAGACCACCACTCAGTGTAGCCATGGCTACAGACTGGTCTAAGTTTTGGACCTTCAACATAGCAGCATTAAAGCAGCTGATGTAAGCTCAGACAGACTCTTCCTCTTTCTACTTTATGTTGATGAGAAAGTCCGAACCTTATCTTGGATGTCGGCTGCTTATGATGAGCCACAAACTGATGGCTCATTTCATCAAAAGAGAAGATTGTACTCGATTTAAGGCTCAAGTATCAGTTTTTTGCTGCTTCCTTTAAGGTAGATGAGAAAGATCGGCATAGGATGGTGTCTGGTGCACCATGGAGCAGCATCATCATCCAGAAGATTTTTAGATGGTCGATCGAATTAGAAGTCCCATTGTAACTCTCGTACTGGGGGAGCTTGAAGTTCAGCGGGATGGGCTCTTGTTTGATCTTAGCAAAAAAGGGGGGATCGGTATAGATGTCATCATGGTGGATCGGGGTGGCATGGCGGAGCTCCTTAATCTACTGATTCATGTCCTAGAGCTTCTGATAGAGAGCATCATCTCAACCATGAATCTCAGAGAGCCACTGACTATAGATAGAGAAAGTCTCTTCTAGAGAAGAATCATGATCAGAGCAGGGGCTCCCTACTTTCTGCTTCTCCTTTCCATGGGTAATGGGTCTACTGGCCCAAGTTGCCCTTCTTGGTGCTTGTTCTTGAAGCTCTAGGCAGGAGTTCTCTTGCTGGGCTGCCATCGAAGGTTGCTGCATGGTCTGCACTATTTCAGTGAGGCCTCAAACTAGTTGCATCAACAAGTTGAATTGCTTTGGATCCACCATGGCCGTCGGTGGAGGAGGTTGAGGTACTAATGATGGAGTAGGAACGAGCAGATCTGGCTCAGATCTACTGATAGATACAGTAGACCATCGGATGGTTATCTTCTTCAAGAGCATTTCTGGAACAAAAGAGATCAAAAGGAGGTTGATCTTGAAGGATCAAAAGAAGAAGATAAATAAGATCAATTGAACACTCCATTTACAACAAGGCCTCAGTGTACCTTCTTCTAACACCAATCCAGTTGATGCAAAAATTCATGAGGATGCCAGAGGTGGCTGAAGTCGAGACAAGGCCATCGATAGAACCTGCAAAACAAAGTCCAAACCGAAGGTGTGGCTCTGACAGGACCCTCTGACGCTCAAGTTAATTCTCTAGCCAACTGAAATGGAGTGCTCAAAAAGTAAAGAAGCAGAGTGATGGGAAGAAGAAGAGAGCTTCGAGAAAAATATATCTGGAGGGTCCCTTTTATAGAGTGAGCTTATAACAAACTGATGGTATTGGTATAGAAATCCATGAGGATGCTGAAAGTGGTTGGAGTCGAGAAAACAAGACTGTCGATGAGACCTACAAAATAAAATCCAAACTGGAGGTGGGTGGCTTCGGCGGGACTCTTCGATGCTCAAGTTAATTCTTTGGCCATCTAGAATGGAGTGCTCAGAAAATAAAGAAGTAGAGTGATGGAAAGGAGAGGAGAGCTTCGAGAAAAATATATCTAAAGGATCCCTTTTATAGACAGAGCTTGTAACAAACTGATGATGATAGCCGTAACCATCTGGTAGTAGGCCATTCAGGCCATGTGGAGTTTGTTATGAAGGATGAGTTATCATTTATCATGATTTGCAAGTGGTTGAGATCCGTTTGTGGGAGTTTGGATAGCATAACTATCAGTAGTGAAGAGCTCCCTATCACGATAGTTCTAGAAAAGTTTAGACTTCTCCAAGGTCGTCTGCACGTAGGTTGGTTTGTATTGAGCTAGGAGTTGAATTTGCGTAGATGATGAAATCCTCCTGGACGACTGTAAGGAGTTCGATCGAAAGAAGAGCAACTGAAGGAGATCATCCAGAAGGAGTATGACTAGAGGAGGTCATCTAAAAGGAGTGTGACTGGAGGAGATCATCCGAAGGAGTGCGACTACAGGAGATCGTCTGAAAGGAGTGCGATCAGAGGAGATCGTTTGAAAGGAGTGTGAGTGGAGGAGATCATTCGGAAGGAGTGCGATCAGAGGAAATCATCCGAAAGGAGTGCGACCAAAGAAAGTCATTCGAAAGGAGTGTGATCAGAGAAAGTCATCCGGAAGGAGTGCGATCGAAGCAGGTCATTCGGAAGCAGTGCGACTGGAGGAGGTTATTTGGAAGGAGTGCGACTGGAGGAGGTAGTCTGAAAGAAGTGGGACTGGAGGAGATCTTCTGGAAAGAGTGCGATTAGAGGAGGTCATCCAGAAGGAGTGCAACTAAAGGAGATCATCCAAAAGGAGTGCGACTGAAGGAAGTCATTCGAAAGAAGTGCGATCAGAGGAGGTCATTCGGAAGGAGTGCAAACGAGCCTCGATCCCATCATTCATTTTAGTCAAGAGACAAGGATAGTATGACGGTAGTTTTCTTTCACTATTCAAGATTGTATCGCCGAACTTCTATGTGCTTTAGGGAGATTCTGCAGTATGAACTTGCTGAGGAAATCGATAAATCCTAATAGAAAGGAGGTCGGTAGTCAAGGACTTTGGCCAAGGACTTCGACGAGGGTCTTTTTACCTCCAATAGGATTATTTAGGTTTGATAAAGAGAGGATTTATCGATTAGTCCTTAAAATTATTCACGATCAAATGATGGAGTGATAATAAGGACGACAGCATCTATCGAGTATAGATCGCTGTATGCCATATAGGTTGGTTGTCTTTATAACCAAGGAGTATGAAGACACTGGTATGGTATACAAGTGAAATATAGGGGTACATCATCACCAAACATGACCAACTCCAGAGTATTCTACTATCGAGAATGTCTCTGATAGGATATAGGTATAAGTATCTCTTAGACCTGAGGTCACCATAGTGACTTGCAAGCAACTCACTGTGCTTTGGTATCAGACTAATTAAATTTCTAATTTAATAATGTAAGGCTTCTGGATACAGTCAAGTACTTGCGAAGTCGGTGTATAATCTAGATAGAATTGACCACTCCAAGAGTTGGAAAAGAATGTATTACTGTATTTTAATATTGCAAAACCTTGGCGAGGATAATCCATGAGATAGATTTGGTATTTTGAAATATAATATGGACAACCTGATCAGTGTTGACAGTTGAACTCTGAGGTGTCCTACAAGCATTTTGGTCAAGGGGATGAGTTATATGGAAACTATATCTACATGGGTTCTAAGGATGTTGTTCTACACATTCGACCTATCCAATCATTGGCTACCATTGCTAGATGGTTACTTTGATTGGTATATAAATTTATTCATGTACTACCGACTTAGATTCGAACCTATGAGGTTACATAAATTAGAGCACATGATCTGATCGAATGGTTGATCAACGATTAAGAATCATTCAAGGGTCAAATGATCAAAACAATTGGTGTTTAACCTAGTGCAAGTACTGCAGGAGGATCAATTAGCAATTAAATTTTTAATTGAGTTAGTTTAATTAAGAGGGCTGTGATTAAGTCTAATTAAATATAATTTAATTAGATTTAGTTTGGGCTTGATTGGATAAAGTCCAATTGATTAATTGGATAAGCTAATTGCAAGGAAGAATTAGTCCTAGTTCAACTAGGACTTGGATCAACCCAATTTTCTAATTTGATTAAAAAATTAAATTAAAATTAAATCTAATTTAATTAAGTTCTTAATTAGTTTAGGATCTAATTTAATTGGGTTGAATTAATTTTGTTTTGATTTGGTTTGAGAAACCATGTTTGACCAAGTCAAACATGGAATCCTAATAAGACTAGGATCCTTTCATCTTGTGCCACCTATATCCCATGCCCCCCACACCCACTCCCTCTATTTTGTGTGACAAAATCATCCTCTTCCTGCTCTTCATGCACGCCCACTCCTCTCTTCTATTTCTCTTATGGCAATTAGTTGTGGACCTAGTCAAAGGAGAAAGTTTGAATTTGATTTGAACTTTCCTTTGAATAGAGCTTTAGGAAACTAAAACTCCTCCCTTGCATGCTGCCCATTCTTCCTATTTTCTTTTTGAATTATTCAATGGAAAAGAAAGTATTTTATGTGACTTTTGTTGGTGGTCCATGCCAAAAAGAAAGGAGGGGGCGCCCAAGTGTTGGGTGCCCCAACTAGTTGCCTATTTAGGTCTTTCAATGTCTAAGAGTTTGACCCAACAAGGACTCATCTATATCTCTCTATATAGGATGAATTTTGGACTGATTTTTGGACATATTCTAGATCATTGAGAGATCTTTGGACATGTTAAAATCAGGGAGAAAGAGTATTAGGACATGGGAATTTTATAGATACTAAACTAAGTGTCTAGGTGAGAGAGCAGAGAAGAAGAAGAGGGTCTTCTTCTAGGATTGTCTTGTTCATCTCTTTTCCTCCATCTTTTTTGAGATTATTTGAGAGTGTCTCAGATCTATAATCTCTTCTCCTTCTTCTCATCTTTGGAAGAGTCTAGATTTAGAAGAAGGAAGCACCGGATCAACCATCAAAGAAGGATCAGTACAGTACTAGCATACTATGCTGATTTCCTGCATCGAACTTCTGATCATGGTTTATGGGCTCGTATGGACGACTGCTAGAGGTCAGATGTATGTGTAGCTTGCAACATTATCCTCAAGCTTAGATCAGCAATTTAGAACATCTAACTTGCACTGGTAATAGATCTAATCTATTTAACATACCTACATTAGATGTAGTGTAGATGCATGTTGATGTAATTAACATGTTTTATTTTTTTTCTTATGTTTAATTTCTAATTTAATATCATATCATAATCATGTAATAGAATATTAAATTTTAGGTATTTTCTAATATTAAAAATTAATTTTGATTAATTTTAGTCTTTTGCTGTTAGATTTAGAAAAAGTTTCAAGATCTAGCCCTAAAATCCTAGATCTGGTTTCTTCACCTTGTTCCTTCACCTTTCAGATCGATTACCATCTTCGTGATGATTCTACGGTCAGGAGCAGTTTATGAGTTAATTATAAAAATTTATGTCTTAAATTTTTAACTATTGAAAATATGAATTGTCATTACTATTAACTCAAAGGATGTATCACAAACACTTTAAATACATTCTATGATAGAAAATAATCCTTTTATTAATTTAGAGTCAAAATTATAAAATTGCCCCTAGAAGTGTATTACAAGTGTTAGCCAATCTAGCTTTTAGGGTGCACATCTAATAGATCCTGGGGTTCTTAAAGCTTGGTTAGAGAGGTCTTAAGGGAGCTAACTCATGTATCGAACTTCTGATCATAGTTCATGAACTCGTGTGGATGACTCCTAGAGGTCGGATGTATGTGCAACTCGTAACATCATCCTCAAATCTGGATCAGCAAGTTAGAACGTGTAACTTGCATAGGTAATAGATCTGATCTATTTAACATAACAACATTAGATGTAGTGTAGATGCATGTTGATGTAATCAACATGTTTTATTTTTTTTCTTATGTTTAATTTTTGATTTAATATCATGCCATAATCATGTAATAGAACATTAAATTTTAGGTATTCTCTAATATTAAAAATTAATTTTGATTAATTTTAGGCTTTTGCTGTTAGATCTAGAAAAAAATTTAAGATCTAGCCCTGAAACCCTAGATCTGGTTCCTTCACCTTTCAGATCGATCACCATCCTCGTGATGATCCTATGGTCAGGAGTAGTTTATGAGTTAATTATGAAAATTTAGATCTTAAATTTTCAACTATTGAAAATATGAATTGTCATTACCATTAACTCAAAGAATGTATCACAAACACTTTAAATACATTCTGTGATAGAAAATAATTCTTTTATTAATTTAGAATCAAAAATATAAAATTGCCTCTAGAAGTGTATTAAGTGTTAGCCAATTTGGCTTCTAGGGTGCACATCTAATAGATCCTGAGGTTCTTAAAGCCTGATTTGAGAGGTCTTAAGAGGGCTAACTCATGTATGGGTCGGGTTTAGATCCAAGGAATGAGAGCATGGGAGACATGGGTATACATGGGCTCGGTGAGTGCTTTCATATATTGGGTTAGCCAAGTAGATTTTGGTCGGACCTAATGGCTTTGTTTAAATACATAGGTTATATTAGGATTTCTATTGAAGATTGGAATGCATATCTTTTCTTCCTCAATCTCTCTTCTCTCTTCTCTCTAGTGTTGCCATCCTAGGGTTCTTGAAGAAGCCCTAGAAAGGGGGCGCCTCCCTCAAGCCCTAGGAGGGGGGCACCCCATCACAAATCCAGATGGTAGATCATGTTGGAAAAAATTATTATCACTTGATGATTGTGAAAATAGCAACAAGGATCCAAGGAAAGAGATGGCTATTCTATGAAACCCTAGAAAATCCTAAGACATGGATAAGAGAAGGAGAACGAGAGAAGAAGAGAGAGAATTTTCAGGAAGAAAAGGGCTTGTACTGATTTTCTACAGTAATTACAAATCTCAATATAGAATATATATATATACCTAGTCAATATGATCCAACCCAAAAAACTTTCCTAGCTAACCTAATGTGATGCACTCCTCGAGCCTATGTACACCCATGTCTCCCAAGCACACACCCATTGGACTAATCCCAGTCCAATCCATAGATTAGCCTCTTAGGACCTCACCAACCAAGGTCCTAAGTCTTGAGGATTAAACCAAATCTTTCGCTAGAATAGAAACCACATACTATTCTGTTTGTCGCTTGAGCTAGCTCGGTCAATAGTCGGGCTGGCTCGACTGTGATGTCTCTTGCAAGAGTCCAAATCACTCTGCTCTCTGCTATGCTGCTTGACTCTTCGGATTCGAGCTCAGGATCTATAGGTAAGATTGTCTTCTGTTCTATAGCTCAAGCTACCTCTTTCAAAAATCAGGCCAGCTCTTCCAGTGTGCCAACCTGATATTGCTTCTGATCTTCTGCTTGAGCTGGTTCTGATAGAAACTGAGCCAACTTGATTGAAGTATTAGCTAAAGCTCTTCGATGGTTGATTTCATTTGCTCCTTGATCTCTCTCCACCTACTTTCAAGGCTTGAGAGCATCATACCTGAGCTCACAACCTTCATCTTGGTGCTCTTAAGTCCTTACGAACTTAGCTCTATCTGTCAGCCCCATCAGTACCATATAGTTGTGAAAGCTATTTCATGAAAGTATCTTTATGAGTACATCAGCTAGATTTTCTTTGGTGTGAACCTTCACCAGCTCCACTTCACCATCCTCCACTAGCTCTCTGATTCGGTGGTATCTGATATCTATATGCTTGGTCCTCGCATGATAAACAAAATTTTGTGTGAGCAATAAAGCACTCTGACTATCACAATGTATCCTGACTGCATCCTATGGGAATCCCATCTTCAACACCAAGCCCTTCAGCCATAGAGCTTCTTTCACTACCTCTGTGATGCCAATGTACTCTGCTTTGATAGTGGATAAGGCCACAATTGGCTATAAGCAAGATCTCCAAGAGACTAGATTACCATACATGCTGAATACAAAACCTATTGTCGAATGTCGAGTGTCCACATCTCTATCAAAATCTATATCTATAAACCCTTCTAACCATCCTCGAGCCTCTTGAACATGTTAGGATGTTCCTTAGCACCTTCTCGCTAACCATAGTAGATTCCAATCCCAACTAAACCTACCATGTATTTAAAGATATCCTTTAATGCTCTCTAGTGCTCCTTGCTAGGGTGAGCCATAAACCTACTCATCTGACTCATTGCATGGGCTAAATTCAATCTACAGCAAATCATGGAGTACATAATACTTCCCACACCAGAAGCATATGAAATCTTTTCCATCTTTTGAACCTCCATCTCAGTCTATGGTGATATGGTCTTAGAGAGTTTGACATGCCTAGAAAGTGGCAACTCTGCCTATTTGGCCTCCTTCATTCCATACCTTTCTAAGATTTTCTTTATATATCCTTCCTAAGATAAATACACTAGTTTCTTAGTTCTGTTTTTGACAATCTCCATACCTAAGATCTTCTTTGTAGGTTCCAGATCCTTCTTCTCAAACTTTCGAGACAAAGCTTATTTAAACTCCTACACTACTTTCTTACTTTTGCATGCTATCAATTTATCATCTATATATAAGAGTAAGTATAACCAAGATCCATCCTCTAGAGATCTCACATATACATATAGCTCATGATCATACCTGAAAAGGCCAATACTTCTCACATATATGTCAAACTACTTGTACCACTATCTAGAAGACTACTTCAACCCATATAACAATTTCTTCAGTAAACAGACCTCTCCCTCCGACCCAGGCTCTCTAAAGCCCAATGGCTGCTCTATGTATATGTTCTCAAAATCCCCATGGAGGAATGTTGTCTTAACGTCTATTTGCTCCAGCTCCAAATCATGCGCAGCAACTATGCTTAACAGCATCCTAATGGACGTATGTCTGACAACCAGAGAGAAGACTTCTAAGTAATCAATCTCCTCTCTCTATGAGTATCCTTTGGCTACCAGCCTAGCCTTGTACCTCACTCCTTCTTGCTTTGAAGGTGCTTCTTTTCTAGTGAAAATCCATTTGGAGCCAATGGGTCAAGCATCATTTGGTAGATCCACTAGTTGCCATGTTTGGTTCTTCCTGAGAGACTCCACCTCTTCCATCATGACCTGCATCCATGACTCCCAATTCGAACTCTCCATGGCATTCTTAAAGCTCTCTAGATCTCCATTAGCAGTGATGAGAGTATAAAAGATAGTCTCATCAATGCCATATCGCATCGATTTGCAAACAGTATGCTTCAACTTATATAGTGTCAATTCTCTTATGGTATCCTATAAGTCTACTGCCTGTGATTGCCTCTATACTTCTTCCAAGATAGATCACTCTCCATGCTGGTCCTCCATAGGTGTATCATCATGCCTGCCTAACTCCACCTCAAACTGAACATGACCTAAGGTTGATGTTGAGGGCAAATCACCTATATCTGAGAACTATCTCATGCTGCCCTGGTTGTCTTGACAACTTCATCTGCACTTTTTGACTTCATCACAATGCTCTTTTTATCAAATATTATATTTTGACTGATGACACACCTTTAGAAATATGAATTCCATAGCAAGAAACCCTTCACACCTCATGAAAATCCAATGAATATCATCTTCTATAACTTTGGATCTACCTTGCTCCTATTGGCTTCTTCTACCAAAGCATATGCAGTATAGCCGAACACCTTTAGGTGGCCAAGTTCCACCTTCTTTCTACTCCACATAGGCTCTAGAAGTCCTCCATTCAATTTTCTATGGGATGACTTATTAACAAGAAAATAAGCATAAATAAGAGCATCACCCCAAAAAGATTTGGACAATGATGCCTGCAACCTTAAGCTCCCGGCCTTCTTCGTCAGTATCCGATTCATCCTCTCCGCAATATCGTTCTACTGAGGGATAATTTTCATTGCGTAATGATGTTTGATGCCATTTTTCTCATAGTATTTTATGAATGCTAGGTTGGTGTATTCCCCACCATTATCAGACCTCAAATACTTCACTGGTTGCCCTATCTCCTTCTCCACCTTAGATCTCCAACTTTTAAATCAGGCAAAAATATCTAATTTTTCTCTGATCAAATAGATCCATACCTTTTTGGAGAAGTCATCTATAAAGGTGACTATCTCACTCCACCTCAAGATACAACAAGTGCCAGTCCCCATATGTCCAAGTGAACTTGCTCCAAAGCTGCTTCACTCCACTTGGTACTACTGGCAAATATAACTCTATGTTGTTTATCGTAGATGCAAGGCTCACATAGGTTATTTTCTTTCTTTCTCAGTGCTGGAATCAGACCTATCCTATTCAACTCTGTGAGCCCTCTGTCACTCAAGTGACCTATATGATAGTGCCACAGCTTGTAGACTAGCTGCTCCTCCTGTACTGCTATAGATACCTCCATACTATCAGTAACTACTGAGCCCTCCATCTTGTATAGGTTGTTGCTTAGTCTTCTTCCTTGCATCACCACCATTGAATCCTTGGAAATTCTTAAACACCAGCTACCTGGCTAACAACTGAAAGCATACCCTTGTCCTTCCAAGTAATCCAGGGATATTAAGTTCTTCAGTTCTAGTACATGCCTCACATTGGTGAGTATCCGTATGACTCCATCATATATTCTTGCTCTAACTATACTAACACCAATAATTATACATGAGTGATCATCTTCAAGACTAACACTTCCTCCATTGGATCTCTCATAATATGAGAACTACTCCCGATGTGCAGTGTAATGGTAGAAACATGCTAAATCCAATATCCAGTGGTTGTCTAACTCTATAACTCCATCTGATACTATCAGTATATCCCTTGTTTCTATGATCTAGTTAGATTCAATTCTATATGATAATGGGATATGTCGTAATCTACATCATCGACATATCATCAAAACACCTTTTGATAGATCCAAACTCTTCTAATTCATCCAATTAGAATCGTCGATCTTCAAAACCATTCTAATTCATCCTAAAATCCACTAGTGACACCTAGCAGTATGTGGTGGCAATCCATCATAATCGAATACAAGCCTCTTGGTTTACATGAAGTTTATTATGGAGAGTGGGTTGTCATTTGTCTCGACTTGTAGGTGGTTGGATTTAATTTGTTGGAATTTAGATGAGAGGTTAGGGACTTCTATGTATGATAGTGAGCAGTTCATGTTGGGATGGAGAACTCGAAATCAAATTGGCCGAACTTGAAGTGGGCTTCTAGGCAATGGGCGGTTGACCTATAATTGGTTAGATTTTACTGGTGCTATCTCTAACATCTTTGAGGAGCTCAACTGTAGCAACAGAGATCCAAGATTGGCTGAGAGTTGAGGTGGGTGAGTGCTGAGATTTAGAGCTTCTTGGTGGTTTTGTCTTAACTGCTCTCGAAAATTCGATCAATACCAAAGGTCAGCCCAAAAGAGCATTGGAGTTCACCATTTGCAGGATAGCTATTGCTTATTCCATATTGGGAATCAAACTTGTATTGACGATGAGGTCCTTTATTGCACGAATTCATTCAATCAGCATGCCTAATATGAGTTCACTAGGTTTGCAATTGTCAGGAGAGGATGAAGGAATTCAGCCACTTTCAAGGTCGGCAGCCATCCATAAGGCATGGTAGAAGAATTCGACTCGAGTGGAGTTCAGCTAGAGAGGAATCCAATTGGCTGAGATCCTTGATGTGAGATTAATGAGATCCATCATCTATAATGTAGGAATTCGGCCACCTTCAAGGTTGGCCAATAGAGAAATTCAAGCTGTGTGAGATTCGATACTCAATGAAAATCGTTAGCAGGTTCTGTAGTCATGGGAAAAGGGCTAACGATTATAGTTGAGAAGGTCATCCGGTATACATGAGTTGGAGATCGACCTTCCTAAATTGGACTAGAGTAGGAAAACAGTTTGGTTGATGTTCGGCCATAGTTGCCACAACTCCAGATGGAATCATACCAAGATTGGACATCTTACTGGACTTTGGCGGAAGCTATTTTATTCTCAACACTTATCCCTCTACTCCCAAGATCGAAGTTCGAATGAAGGGAGTATGAAATTACAAGTGCTGAAGTTCTTTTCTGGCCACTCACTCTCAAAAGATGAAAGGGTTTTGGCTCTTTCTGACTAGCACTAAAGTTTCTTTAATATTGAATGACCCAAAGAGATTTCTTCCTTCAAAATCCTTCCCGATGTGGAGCTCCATGTACAGCACCATAAATACCCTGTTAGATGTCTGCTGTGGTTATGATGAGTGGGACATGCATCGGATGAAGTGTACGCAAAGGAGATCTGCAATCATAACTGCTCCTAGTTTTTCTAGCTATTTAAGCGCCTTCTTCTTCCTGACTTCCTACTTTCATCTATGTTTTTCTTCTCTCCATTTTCATTGAGCCTGAGTATTTAGCTCCATCTTCCCTATGGCAATCCCATTCTCGTTCATCTTTTGATTCCTCGACTGCATCTCCAACTCCTCCGGCTGCCTTAGGTTAGTGTCCCCTAACCTTCTGCCTATACTTTGTTTGCCTGTTCTTTCACTTTCTAGCATTTACAAACTTCTTAGGAGGGGGTTCATTGTTTCTTTCCTATTTATCTTCCTGTCCATCAATTTTTCATCCAATTTTAGAAGATTTTCCTGACTCCATTCAATCTAAAATGTCTTCTGACATTTCTTGGTTGACTGGTTCAAGGAGCCCATCTAGTCCGAACTCCTAAAACCCCATCCATAGAGAAGAGACCAAACTAAGATGCAACTCGTCAAACCTTCAAACCTGAAACCATTCCTTGCTCTTTGAGCTTTGAAAATCTTTTCCTGATAAGGATCCAATATAGCATTCCTTCAGGTTCCTTTGGAGTACAAACTAGAGCTTCCCGAGCCGAGTGGCCGAGCTTGTACTCCTTCCATGGGTCGCTTCTATTTGTATACTAAAGCCCTTCGTGTCAGATTCTAACTTTCGATTTATCCTTTTATCATAGCTATCTTTCAATTTCTGAATATTTTCTTTGCTTTTATGGTCTCAAACTCATTTAGGTTTATCATATGATTCCCTTTCCTCTATATTTCGGTCGAGGTCCAACACACTATTTTTTTATTCTATAATTATTTCATTTTCAAACACCATCCTACCGCCAAGGACTGGTGGTACCTATCCCTCCAATTTGACAAGAAGGGACTACTTAAGGGTGCCCCTTCTTCCATCCATAACTAGAAGAAAATTTTTTTCTTTGTTTCCTATCCCTCTTTAGAAGTAGGACTTCCTAGCTGGGGTCAGTTGAGATATTCAGTCCACCAAGCTCCTGGGTTGGAAAGAGAGAACTTCGACTCGACTAGCAAAATAAGGAATTACCAAGCTCCTCAATTATCCAAATTGCTAGAAGATCAAACCTTATTTAACCTTAGCTTAAGTTTCCTCAATTCAGTAGGTATACATTCATATCTTGTTAACTAATCTTTTATCTTTTCTTCTAACTTTAGTCTGCTGTTGCAGAAATGACTCTGGAAGAAATGAAGTGGTTGTCTAAGAAACTCCGAGCGCACAAAAGGAAGGGTAGCATACTCAGGAGAGTCATCCAAAAAGGTGAAGGTTATTGATCCGAGCTAGCCTTGTCCTAGTCCAAACTAATTCTGCTACCAAGGCTGTGGCTACTCCCATGTCCTCAAGTCCACCCGTAGAATTCCAAATCCTTGCATCTCCCACTGAGAAGGAAAAGGATGTGGAGAAGAAAAGGAAGAAGTTGCTCACCAAAAAAGCTCGATGCCAAAATAACTCCGAAGGATCCAATGACGATGATACTGACGAGGGAAAATCTTCCTTCGATGATAGGAGGATCGTCAAATCTTTGATCGATGGATGCACATTGCCAGATGTCGTGGATAGGACTGTCCAGACCAACCTTAAGCAGTGGACGTGGGATTCCCTTGGGGCTTTTCTCGAGGTAACTATCTTATCTCTCTTTTTCAAACTTATTCATGTGTTCTTCCATGGGAATAACTGATTTTATTATTTGTAGATGGGTCACCAATTGATCATCAATATTAAGGAGATCAATCTTCAAAGGTTGAGACCTTAGAGGTGTCATCTATTGAAGAAAAAATCTGCCAAGATTGGGCATCTTCAGGAGGTAGCCTAAAATGCTGAATAAACTTCGGTGAAGGCAAAGGAAGAACTAGCTCTAGAGATAGAGAGGAGGAAGAAGGCGGAGAATAAGATTGCTGAGAAGGAAAGGCAGATCTCTGAGGTCAAAGAGCAAGTTGTTTTGGACTTCAAGGTCTCTAATGATTTGGAAAACATAAATATCAATTTTGCCAAGGAAGCCTTCATCAGAGGTTTCAAGCTCTGCCAGAGGAATGTGGTAGAAAAATTCTCCGAGCTAGATTTCAGCTTCCTGACGGTGGAGTCTTCTGATGAGGAGGCCGAACCTTCAACCACTAGCACTGATCTTCCAACCACTAAACCCACTGTTGCGACCTCTGAACCTGCCTGTGAGTTTGAGGCCATCGAGGATGCACCAACCTCATCCGCTGCCCCACCTCTGGAGGTCGGAGATTTTTGATGACTGTATTTTTTCTTTTTCTTCTATCCCTCCTGTACTCAGATATTTTAAGTAATGAAAATGAATTTCCTTTTTAATCATACCTTCGTGTTGTGATATATTTGTACATTAAATGTAGTCTCTAGTCAAAGTAGAACCTCTACCTCAGGGTATCCCCTTGAAGGCCCTTAACAAAAAGTTAAGGAAAGAAGTTCATCAATTTAGTAAGAAACTTAAGAAGACTGAAGATGAGCTCCAAAAATCCAAAAAGAACTATTGTATCACTATGCAGATACCAACACTTGTAGTTTGGCATAAATTCACTCATATGTGAATGGGCAACTATTGTATCACTATCAAGCATTTCTCTATTGACACATCTCTTATAAGGACAATGTGCCCATCCTTGAACTAAAAGTACAGCATTTTCAAAAGTATAATCACATAAGTAAAGGACATCATTGCAAAAGGGGATAGTCAAAATGCGCATCCCGCGCATGCGGACTTGGAGCTTGGCAGATGACTAGGCTACACGAGCACATGAATTTTATTTTTAAGTTATTATTTTATTTTTAATAAAATTTATATTTTTGATTTGTAGCTTGAGGAGGCGGTCGGGGGCTCGGAGAGGCTATGATGACTGCCTGTGCGAGATGTAAAGGAAAAACTAGTATTCCACCACATGATCAATCTATTCTGGTTAGATCTATAATGAAAAATTCTAAAATTTTTCTAAATATTTTTTATTAGATTTGAGAGTTCTCAGATCTGATCGTATTGATCTAATTTTAAAACAAAAATGAGAATGGAAATAGGAATAAGATCTATTACCTTTTCAGGATAATTTTTGAAGTTCTTGAATCTAGCCACGCATGCGCCTGGCCTCTAGCGGAGTCCACTCAGGCTGGATCTAGATGTGTTCTCCTTCTAGATCTGATATCCAAAAATCAATTCTAGATCTAATTTGTAGAGCCTTCAAAATAATAATTGAAGGCAGCACGCTCATCTCACGAACACGTCGTCTCTTGCTTGATCTTCGTACCAATGCCTTGGATCTTCTTCGCTGGAATTTAGCCCAATCTTTAGGCATGGAGAAGAGGGAGAGAAAGAGGAAGAAGGATCATGGAATAGGGAGCAGTGGCAGCACTTTGGCATGGAGGAGTTGGGCGCATGAAAACCCTAGGTGCAGTAGGGGTTTAAATAAACTCTACTGCACCATGCAGTGCCATACAGTATCAACAATCAAATTAGTTGATTTATTCTAATTTTAAACTGATTGGCCACACGATGTCACCTAGACCAATCAGATTAGAGACACCTAAAAGCCTCCATAGATGGCGCTAAGTTTGGATGAGCATAACTCTTTTGGTGCCTAGGTCTTTGATCCCATCAAGAAACCTTAGAGTCCCATCCTCATGGGACTCTCTCCTCTTTTCCCCATGTGCGCATGCCAACATGGGGCGTGTGCACATATTTGTGCATGGAAACCCAAGGGGATGTGCACCCCTAGAAAGTCTCCAGGGGGTGCATGCCCATGCCCTTTCTTTCCTGCATCTTGGTCATCTTATGTCCTGATAGTGATAAAAATTGGCAGGTCTTGTCCTGTTGAATAAAAGAATTGGCAGGTGTTGTCCTATTTCCTTCTGATGGATTAGGACAACATTTTTTTGACTTGGACAAACTACAGTCAGACCAAGATAAAGCTATATAGGGTTTTTGGGTGAGCCTAAACTAATTTGGCTTAGCCGAGACAAACTAGAAGACTACAAAAGGAGAATATTAGGCTCAATCGTGTGCTAGCATAATTTTCTTGAACCTAATTAGATCCAATCCAAATCAATCAAACTGGATTAGCTTAATTGATCACATCCAGGCCCAAATTCTTATTTGTGTGACCTAGTTAGATTTAGTTCCATATGGTAATGAGACATGTTGCAATCTCTATCATCAACATCATTGAAACATCTTTTGATAGATCAAAACTTTTTGATTTATCCAATTAGAATGATCGATCATCAAGATCATTCTAATTGCTCCTAAAATCTATCAGTGACACCTAGTATATGATGGCAACCCATCAGAACTAAATGCGAACCTCTCGATGTAGCTATCTATGTGATTGAGTTCTTCTATCATGAGCTCCGATAAGATTAGGGTTCAGGTGAACTCGTCAAACCCAACACCCCATCATATGATTGAATCATTTGATTCAAGTTCGATATGAAATCCTAATAGAAAACTCTTTTCTATTATATCACACTACTATAGCCATGGACTTAAGGACTCGATCTGATGATCATCATAGGACTACTCCTCCTCTACTGAGCTTGATAGATCTCATCTTGGTGCGAACCAGTCCCTACAATGAACATGCTATAGCCAACATACACCTCAGGATTCCAAATGACTAGAAGATCGAGTTATGGTATAGTTAAACTATAACACACTCAAGGTGAACTATCGATGCATCTCAGATCTAAGAATCAGACACACAACTACAACATCGAGCTTAGTCATTGATGAGAAGGTAGACTCCCTTATGACTGCTTGAGATGGTTATGCTCAGTGCCCTCGTTCTTTAACAAGTATTTATATTCTTGCTCTGATGTCTACACATTGTAGAATCAAGACTCATCTATCCTATAGAAGCGATTGTTCACCAATCTTCTGGATCGATCACCATCCTCGTAACGATCCTAAGATCAAGAGCAGTTTATGAGTTAATTATGACAACACATGCCTTAAATTTTTAACTTTTGAAAATATGTATTTATTATATCCATTAACTCAAAGGATGTATCATAGACACTTTAAATACATAATATGATAGAAAATAATTTTTTTATTAATTTATAGTCAAAATTATAAAATTGTCCCTAGAAAGTGTATTACAAGTGTCAGTTAGTCTGGCTTCTAGGGCACATATCTAACAAGATGCGCTTAAATGGAGGTGATACACTCTGTTCTTGTTGTTGTATGGTCAAACTTGAATGGTCTGTTACATTGTAGATAATCGGTTGCAGCCATCTCATGTTTAAAGGTGCAGAGAAACTTATAATATAGGGCAAGCTTGGATGGTCTATTATATCGCAGGCAACCACTTGCAACTACCTTATGGTTAAAGGTGCAGAGGAACTTACAATGCCTTATTTTTCAATGGTAGATCTAAGCCTTCTTCACATTTTCATGTACTACTGGATGAGAATCAGACAACATCTTAATAAGGAGATCAGTAGACCAATACATTATCATGTATTGCTAGATGAGAATTATTTTTTTGCTGATACATTACAGATGCTAACTAACAATCTTTGTTACATATGAGTATTGATTGTCTTATTATATTTTGATAGATATTTTATTTGAATCAATTTTTAGATCATCTACTTACTTTAATTTTTATTTTTATTTTTAGAGATTATACATTATGTCTTCTAGAGGTTGAAGCTGCTCCAGCCAAGGACCAAGCTCTCGAGGAGAGAGCAATCATGCAGCCAGCTCGCATTGTTCCGCACATCTCATACCTGATGGTAATTAAACTCTAACACTTTAGATATTATTATTTTTGTTCTTTGCTAAATAATATAATATTTTTTATATTAGATATTTTATGCTCAGGTTCGGATGATAGGGGATCATCAGTGACCCCAAAGTCACACGTAGTAATGACCAGCTCACAAACATAGATTCATGGTCAAGGACCCACCCGACTCGTGGCACCTCTGACTTGATCGAAGGATAGACCGCTCATCCACATTTAGAGCCATTCGTAAGTACTACAACTTATATTAATATGTTTAGAATTTAGCAATTCTAGAGTTAATATTTATTTTTCAAAATCAATTTTGCAGCATGTTTAGAGAGTCTGGAGTATCTCAAGTTGTAACCAGCATCATCCGAACGCTTGATGCTGGGCCAGGAGAACAAGTTTTCTAGCTGGTCGTCTGGAGCTCGTGATGCAGTCTAGAAGATGTTTTTGGTAAGTCAAAACTAGTTTAATTTTTAAGTTTTCGATATATTTATATTTTAATTATATATAAATACACACTTACTTCTATCTTACAGGAGTACCATCAATTCGAGACTCCCTAGAATAAGGAGGCTGGCCGTCAGATCTTCAAGAAGGTGGCCACATAGAGGCTCCGAGATGGCCTCTATAGCCTCAGGCAATCCATCATTCGGCACTCCATTTTCCATCACCATCGAACTGAAGGTCCTTCACAGATCACTGGATGCAGGTGGACATATGGTAGGCCCTCTACGACCAATGGAGTGATGAGAAGTACTCCAGTAGATGGTAGAGGACCCGACAAAATCAAGCCACCTAGCAGGATCTGATCAGACATACGAGTAGCTCAGTCGGCACACATGTTATGACCGATAGACTAGTAAGAAATCAATACAAAAACTCTTCACTAGAACTATAAAAACTCTTATATGCATATTTTAATCAATTTAATTTTATTATTTACTTATTATAGATATGGTAGCTAGGTCATCCACTTGACCAGCTATAATTATGGTGGGCTACACACCAGTCTATGAGGACTGGTGACTATTTAGATTCTATGTCATGATAGATCGCGATAAGAACTTCAAACTTTATTTACTAATTAAGTTATTATAGGATCTAATTTTTATATTACAACTAATATATTTCTAAACTATGTAGAGGCATTATGCGATGTACATTGCTGAGAGGTACGGTAATAACCCATCTTCTCAGCCCCTCTTGACCTTGAGGGATGGCTTAGCGCCACCAGAGGGGTGAGTAGGATCTGAGTCATAGGATTCAACTACAGCTTCGATCCTCTACCACCTTGATATCCTTTGACATCCTCATAGACCTTGATGTCCCAGATCTAGAGTGATGTGCACATGGAGGAGGTCGTGCAGAGGCTTATGAGCCAATGACCGTAGAGCCTCCTAGATGCCATATGCAATATAGTTATGGAGCTTCTCTAGGACCCACAGTTGCATGATCAGTTGGGCTCATCATTTCAGCCATCACATCAAATAATTATATTATTAAATTCTTTTAATTATTTTAAATTTTTATTTTTAAAAACTTTATATATTTAGGTTTGAGTCTAGAAAGAAGATTTAGGGGCTAAAAATTCAATCTAACCATTTAATCGATGGGCCAGGGGTGTCTATAGTTCCGTATCATCGAATGAAATGTGTAGGAATAATATATTTAAAAATCAAAGGATTGTATCGAAAGATACACTTTTGTATCGAAAGATGCATCTCTATATCAAAATTTACTAATATTATTTTATTTTTTTCATTGTAGGATGTTGAGACATCCAGCTCTCATCCACTTGTAGCTGGAGAGGAGTAGGAGGAGGAGGAGACGGACAACGATAAGGATTGAACCTAATTTTTTTAATGTATTATATATTTTTTTGATACTGCTTGTAAAAAAATTATATATTTTTTATTTTTAATATAATATAATTAGTTTTTAATTTTTGATTCTTCTATTATCTTTGGATTTTAATTACAATAGGTATTAGGAACCATAATTTATTATGATTAATTAAAATAAATTTTAAAAAATATTATGATTAATTTTTAAAAAATAAAATTAACTATTAGCATCGATATTAGAGATGGTAGTTGCCATCCCTAATAAATATTAGCAATGACATTAGAGATAAATTACCATCACCAATATTTTTTAAAATAACTTTTTTATTTTATTTAAAAATTAAAAAAATTGGAAATGGTATTAGTGACGGTATTTTTGGTCACTAATAATTATTAGCAATGACATTAGCCACAAAATATCATCACTAATATTATTAATTTTTTTTAAAAAAATTAAGTTAAATATTAAAAAATAATTAGTGATGAAATTATTCTATTTCTAAAGCCATCGCTAATAAGGCTATTAGCGATGGCTCATTTAGCCATCCCTAATAGTGGCAATTAGCGATAAAAATTTTTTTTATATTGGCTTTTGCGATGGTATTAGCGATGGTAGGGCTATTAACGATGGTTGAAGGACTATTAGTGATGGTATTTCACCATCGCTAATAATTTAGATTCTTGTGGTGGATTTGGACTGTAGTAGGATTGCTTTAACTACTTTTAGAGGTTCGGCCATCTCCAAAGTCATCTCTTGGTGGAAGTTGAGATTTTGGCTTGAAGTTATTTAGTAGAAGTTGGAGCCAACCATTACTTGATCAAGCCAGATTTATAATTAGAACATTAGGTTCAAACAAATGTTGGAGCCAAACTAGTACTATTACTTTATCGAGATGGTGTCGAGGTTTCCATCATCGAGTTAAGGAAGCTCGGGCATGTCCAGGGTTGGATCCTATCAAAATCTAGTGTTGCAAATTGACTGTCACTTATTTCGATCCTAAGATTGGAATCAATCAAGTACTAAACCCCCTTAGAAATTAAAGTCCATCTAACTGAAGATCAGATTATGATAAGGTCTGTAGCTATGACGACATTGTTCTTAAGTTTGAACCAAAGGTCAGCATCAACTGAATTTGGAGTAGGTCCTTTAATACTAAACATAATCCTGAAAAATAAGCCAAACTATATCTCAGATAAGATTATGTCTTGGGCCCAGGATGACATCTTTCAGGAATTGACAAGATCTGATCTTGTTGGAATTCAATGGGAAATACTTTTCTCCAACACCTACAAATAAAGCCTAATGCCCCCACTCTTAGACATCTCTCTCTCCACACCATAGCTCTTGTAGGGACCCTGTGACCGATGGAAATACCTATCTTTTAGGTTCTTTAGCAATCTTGTTCCCACTTTCTTTCACCCTTCCAACACACAAGAAGGAGAGTTAGCTAGGGGGAGGTGCAAGAATTAGAAGGGGAGGAAGCTCTGCAGAGGAAGGCTATACAAGAACATCCTAATTTAAGTTTTTCTTTCTTTTTTTATTTATTTTGCATTTTGAATCTAACTCCAAGCCCTGTTAATGGTTGGAATTATTTTTTGTATCAATAATTTTTTATTCCAGTAATGAAGTTCATTTCTTCCTCTTTCAATTTTTGCAACTTTTTAATTTTAGCATTAGAATAGTTTAATTTTCTTACTTTTTATTTTAGTTTTGCAATCTTTTAAATTTTTGCAAATGTTAAATTCTAACAAGTAGCATATTATTTTATTATTATTTTCTTTTTTATGAATCTGTTAGCTTTTAATCAAATCATGTCTGGCTAAGTAAAATTTCTAGGATTTGCGATGAAGCTAGACCATGATTAAAAGTCTTTTTTTTTTCTTAATTTATTTTCATGCTTTTAATGTTTAGAGTGAAGGAAAAAATCCTATTTCCTGAGTCAGATTTGTTCAGATCTGATTAGATCAAGAGGGATATTTTAAAAAAAAAAATTCTCTTAGATCCAAATCAGATCTGAGACTCTTCAGATCTGATCTTTTTGATCTAATAAAATAAAATAAAATCTAATTTAATTATATCTTATTATGGATAATCCTATTACCCTATGATGATCCCGATGTTTGCTTGAAGTTCTGGATGTAGCCATGCAAGCGCCTGACCTCTACTGATATCCACTCAGGCAAGATCTGGAGATCTTCTTCTTCTCAATCTATCCTTCAAAAATTAGATCTAAATCTGATCTTGAAAATCTTCAAAATGGCTTTTAAAGATCAGCCGTTGTCTCTTGCAGTAGTGCTGCCTTCTTCCTTTTTTGTCACCTTTCTCTTGCTCGGATCGCACCAAACTCGCACCCAAAAACTCTTAGACATGGATAGGAGAGAGAGGACCTGAAGGTGGCATGGAGAGGGAGGGAGAGAAGCCTTGTGGCATGGGCAAAGGGTAGAACCTCATAATTCTAGGCATAGATAGGGTTTATATAGACCCTACTATGCCATGCAGTGCAACATCATCCTGGCCAATCATGGCTCTTTGTGCAATCAGATCTAAATCTAATTGGTGGGATGACATCATCTAATCTAATCAGATTAGAATTTCTCATAAATCTCCTTAGGTAGCACCAAGACTGGTCAAAGAGGACTCTTTAGCACCACCCAAGTTGAAACCATGAAGCAACTGGAGTCCCATCTGTATGGGACTCCAGGCGTGATCCTTATGGGGCGCATGCCTCCCTATGCATGCACCCCCTCTCTTTTTGCCTTTTAGTAGGGAGGCAAAGCCCCATGTTCTCTCCTTTGGATGCATGACACATGGGCAGATGTCTAAGTGTCAAAGGTCAACATTTGACCAAAGTTAAAAGACAAAATTTAGCAGGTGACGAAAAATGGCAGGTAATATCTCAAATTTATCTCATAAATTAAGACAACCCTTTTCTAACTTGGACAAGCTCCAGTCAAACCAAGTAAAGATTCCTGAGTGAGTCCAAATATATTTGGCTCAGTCGAGATAAGCTTTAATGATTGTTGAAGGAGAACATTAGACTCAATCGTGTGCTAGCACGATTTTCTTGAACCTAATTGAATCTTATTTAAATCAATTGAATTGGATTAGTCCAATTAATGATATCTAGATCTAAATCCTTATTTGTGTGATCCAGTTAAGTTCAGTTCTGTATGGTAATGGGATACGTTGCGATCTCTATCATGGACATCATCGAAACACCTTCTGATGGATTAAAACTTTTTTTAATTCAGACAACTAGTATGATCAATCATCTAAATAATTCTAATTGCTCCTAAAATTCATCAGTGATACCTAGCAGCATATGGTGGCAATCCATCAGAACTGAAAATGAACCTCTTGGTGCAGTTATCTGTGTGATTAAGTTTCTCTATCTTAAGTTTCGATTGGATTAGGGTTAAGGTGATCTCATCAAACCCTAATTTTCGTCATATGAATTAATCATTTGATTCAAGTCTAATGTGAAAAACCTAATAGAAACTCTTTCTATTATTTCACTCTACTATGGCCATGGGCTTATGGACTTGATTCTCATGATTATCATAGGGCTACTCCTCATCTACCGAGATAGATAGATCTCCTATTGGTACAATCCAATTCCTACAATGAACATGCTATAGCCAACATACACCTTAGAATTTTGAATGGCTAGGAGATCGAGTTATGGTATAGTCAAACTATAACACTCTCAAGGTGAGCTATCCGATGCACCTCAGGTCAAAGAACCAGACACACCACTGCAGCTTCGAACTAGTCATCGATGAGAAGGTAGACTTCCTCATGACTGCTCGAGGTGGTCACGCTTAGTGCCCTCGTTCTCTAATGAGTACCTGTACTCTCACTTTGATGCCTCTACACCGTAGACTCAAGACTCATCGATCCTAAAAAAGTGATCATATACCAACCTTCCAGATCAATTACCATCCTCATGATGATCCTATAATTGGGAGCATTTTATGAGTTAATAATGAAAATTCATGTCTTAAATTTTCAACTCTTGAAAATATGAATTATCATTACCATTAACTCAAGGGATGTATCACAGACACTTTCAAATACACATTATGATAGAAAATAATCTATTTTATTATTTATAGTCAAAATTATAATTTTGCCCTTAGATGTGTATTACAAGTGTCAGCCAATTCTGGCTTCTAAGGCATGCATATCTGACATAGAGACCTTCTTCCTTCATAACTTCTTGCCAAGAGACTTGATGGACAATAGTTAGATTTTAATCCTTTCATAGTTCATACTTGATTTGATGTAAGAAGGGATAATAGGCAAAAGGCTTAAAATTTTATTAATCTTTTTCTCTTCTTTCTTATGGAAAAGCTTGATGGATTATAATTGGATTTGAGTCCCTTCATAGCCCATGCTTGGGTAACATAAGAGAAGAAGTTGAAAGGAGAGTCTCTTAATTAGAGTAAAGTGCAATGCTTGATGGATCATAGTTAAGTCTCTTCATGATCCATGCTTGTTCATACTTTGCACCTTAATTAAAAAATTCAAAAAGACATCATAAGAGAACCCATAGAAAGGCTTTCTAAATTATTAGTCTATGAAGGAAAAATCTTGATTTCTCAAATCAGGTTCGCTCAGATCTGATTGGATCAAGAGAGATATTTTAAAAATTTCTTTTTTGAATCTAGATCAGATCTGAGATATTTCAGATCTAATTTTATAGATCTAATAAAATAAAATAAAAATAAATTTAATTTAATTTAATTTTATACCTTTTATTGGATAATCAGATTATCCTATGATGATCCTGCTGATTGTCTGAGGTTCTTGATCTAGCCACGCAAGTGCCTGACCTCTATCAGTATCCAGTCGAGCTGGATCTAGAGATCTTCTCCTTCTTTATCACCTCTCCAAATATCAAATCTGAATCTAATTTGGAGGATCTTCAAAACTTCTTTCGAAGATCTGGAATCATCTCTTGCAGCAATGCTGCCTTCTTCTTTTCTCATCACCTTTCTCTTGCCTGGATCGCACCAAACTGGAGCCCAAATCTCCTTGGGCATGGAAAGGAGAGAGAGAGCCAAAAGATGGCATGGAGGAGGGAGAGGGGCAGCTTTGTGGCATTGGCTATTAGAGATTTTTTTTGAAAGCTAGGTGCAGATAGGGTTTATATAGACCTTGCTGCACCATGCAGTGCCACATCATCCTGGCCAATCATGTTGCTTCATGCAATCAGATCTAAATCTGATTGGTGGGATGATATCACCTGATCCAATTTGATGAGGGCCCCCTCAAATCATCCTTAGGTGGTGCCAAGACTGGTCAAAGCTGAGTCTTAGGCACTTACCTAAGTTGATTCCAAGAAGCAACCTGGAGTCCCATCTGTATGGGACTCCAGGCATCCCTATCCATGGGCGCACGCCTCCCTAGGCAATGCACCCTCTTTCTTTCTAATTTTTAGCAAGGGGACAAGCCCTTATCTGCTCTCCTACAAGTGCATGACACATGGACAGATGTCTAAGTATCAAAAGGTCAATGTTTGACCAAAGTCAAAAGACAAGAATTAGCAGGTGATGAAAAATGGCAGGTATTGTCTCAAATTTATCTCATAAATTAAGACAATACCTTTTTTGATCTAGGACAAGCTCCAGTCAGACCAAATAAAGGTATCTGAGTAAGCATAAATACATTTGGCTCAGTCAAGATAACTTTTAATGATAACTGAAGGAGAACATTAGGCTCAATCGTATGCTAGCATGATTTTCTTGAATCTAATTCAAATCAATTGAATCTGGGTTAGTCCAATTGATGATATCCAGATCCAAACTCTTGTTTGTGTGATTCAGTTAGGTTCAGTTCTATATGGTAATGGGATATATCATGATCTCTATCATTGACATCATCGAAACACCTTCTAATGGATCAGAACTTTTCTGATTCAGACAACTAGAATGATCGATCATCCAAATCATTCTAATTGCTCCCAAAATCCATCAGTGACACCTAGCAGTATATGGTGGCAACCCATCAAAATTGAAAATGAGCCTCTCGATGCAGCTACCTGTGTGATTAAGTTCTTTTATCTTGAGCCCCGATCAGATTGGGGTTAAGGTGAACTCGTCAAATCCTAATTTCTATCATATGATTTAATAATTTGATTCAAGTTCGATGTGAAAACCTTAATTAAAACTCTTTCTATTATTTCACTCTGCCATGGCCATGGGCTTATGGACTTGATTCTCATGATCATCATAGGGCTGCTCCTCATCTACCGAGATAGATAGATTCCCTCTTGGTGCAATCCAATTCCTATAATGAACATCGTAGATCGAAAAAAGTTTTTCATCCTCCTGAAAGGTACTTAGGTACTATTTCAGAGGAAATAGAGAAAATATTCCTCGTAGGTAATGGGGTTCATGATGATGATCCCAAAACCTATAACGAGATGATATTGGATATCGACTCCAAGAAATGGTTAGAGGCAATGAAGTCAGAAATTGATTCGATGCACTCAAACCAAGTCTGAACCTTGGTAGATCCACCAGAAGGTATAGTATCTATTGGATGTAAATGGATCTATAAGAGAAAGATTGGTGCAGATGGCAATGTTGAGACATTCAAAGCTAGATTAGTGGCAAAAGGTTATAGTCAATGCAAAGGCATTGACTATCAGGATACCTTTTCACCAGTAGCTATGCTTAAATCCATCTACACATTGCTTGCTGTTCAGTCTATTTTGATTATGAAATATGGCAAATGGATGTGAAAAATGGCATTCTTAAATGGATATCTTGAGGAAGATATCTATATGGAACAACCGCTAGATTTCACATCCAGTGATGATGATCATAAGGAATGCAAGCTGCAAAGGTCCATATATGGACTTAAGCAAGCATCTCAGAGCTGGAACACTCATTTTAATGATGTAATCAAATTGTTTGATTTCATCAAGAATGAGGAGGAGCCATGTGTCTTTAAAAAGGTCAGTGGGAGCGCTATTGTCTTCCTCGTATTGTACGTGGATGACAACCTCCTTATTGGGAATGATATTCCCATGTTGACCATCAGTAAAAATGTGGTTATCTAAAGAATTCTCCATGAAAGATTTAGGAGAAGCATCCTTTATTCTAGGAATTAAGGTCTATAGAGATAGACCGAATATGATGCTAGGACTTTTATAGAAGATGTACATAGAGGAAGTGCTAAAGAGGTTTAGCATGGAAAACTCTAAGAGGGGTTTGGTATCCTTCAGATATGGCATTCATCTTTTCAAGAAGATGTGCCCTAGCACATCTGAGGAAATAGAACGCATGAGCAAGATCCCTTATGCTTCAGCAATAGGGAGCCTCATGTATGCCATGTTATATACACGACATGATATAGCCCATGCTGTGAGTGTCACAAGCAGATATCAGTCGAATCCAAATGAAGAACACTGGACTTCTATGAAATGTATCCTTAAGTATTTGAGAAGAACTAAGGATATGTTGTTGGTCTTTGGTAATGGAGAACTCCAAGTCCAGGGGTATACAGACTCAGATTTTATATTTGATGTAGATAATCAAAAGTCGACATCTGGGAGTTTGTTTGTGTGCAATGGTGAAGCTGTTAGTTGAAAAAGTTTCAAGCAAACAGTGATAGCAAATTCCACCATGGAAGCAGAATACATCACTGCGTCAGAAGCTGCAAAGGAGGCATTTTGGTACAAGAAGTTTGCCACGCCATCAGATGCCATTCCTCTGTACTATGACAACAATGGCACCATAGCCCTTGCTAAGGAGCCGAGGTCTCACTAGAAATCCAAGCACATCAAATGGTGATACCACCTCATCCGCGATTACCTCGAGAAGGGATACGTCATGGTCAAGAGAGTCGACTCTGCAGACAATGCGGTGAACCTACTTACAAAGCCGTTAGGCCAGCAGAAGATCAAAGCCCACCTTAAGAAGATGGGACTTAGATTTATAGCCAAATTGGCTTTAGGTCAAGTGGGATTTTGTTAGATATGTGTGCCCTAGAAGCCAGAATTGGCTGATACTTGTAATACACTTCTAGGGGCAAATTTATAATTTTGACTATAAATAATAAAATGGATTATTTTCTATCATAAATATGTATTTAGTGTCTGTGATACATCCCTTGAGTTAATGGTAATGATAATTCTTATTTTCAAGAGTTGAAAATTTAAGACATGAATTTTCATTTATTAACTCATAAAATGCTCCTGACCGTAGGATCATCATGAGGATGGTGATTGATCCGAAAGGTTGGTGTACAATCACCTCTTCATAGTAGATGAGTCTTGAGTCTACGGTGTAAAGACACTGGAGCGAGAGTACAGGTACTCATTAGAGAACGAGGGCACTAAGCATGACCACCTCGAGCAGTCATAAGAAAGTCTACCTTCTCGTTGATGACTGACTCGAAGCTGCAGTGGTGTGTCTGATTCTTTGACCTGAGGTGCATCGGTAGTTCACCTTGAGGGTGTTATAGTTTGACTACACCATGACTCGATCTCCTAGCCATTTGGAACCCTGAGGTGTATGTTGGCTATAGCATGTTCATTGTAGGAATTGGATTGCACCAAGATAGAATCTATCTATCTTGGTGGATGAGGAGCAGCCCTATGATGATCATGAGAATCAAGTCCATAAGCCCATGGCCATGGCAGAGTAAAATAATAGAAAGAGTTTCTATTAAGGTTTTCACATCAGACTTGAATGGAATGATTAAATCATATGATAGAAATTAGGGTTTGACGAGTTCACCTTAACCCTAATCTAATCGGGGCTCAAGATAGAAGAACTTAATCACACAAGTAGCTGCCCTAAGAGGTTCATTTTCAATTTTGATGGGTTGTCACCATATACTGCTAGGTGTCACTGGTGGATTTTGGAAGCAATTAGAATGATTTAGATGATCGATCATTCTAGTTGTCTGAATCAGAAGAGTTCTAATCCATCGAAAGAAGTTTCGATGATGTCGATGATGGAGATCATGATACATCCCATTACTATACAGAACTGAATCTAACTGGATCACACAAGTAAGAGTTTGGATCTGGATATCATCAATTGGACTAACCCAGTTCAATTGATTTGAATTAGATTCAATTAGGTTCAAGAAAATCGTGCTAGCACATGATTGAACCTAACATTCTCCTTTTATTATCATTAAAAATTATCTCGACTGAGCCAAATGAGTTTGTGATCACATCAGGTATCTTTACTTGGTCTGACTAGAAGCTTGTCCAGATTAGAAAAGGGTTGTCTTAATTTATGAGATAAATTTGAGACAACACCTGCCATTTTCCATCACCTGCTAATTCTTGTCTTTTGACTTTGGTCAAATGTTGATCTTTGACTCTTGGACATCTGCCCATGTATCATGAACTTATTGAAGAGTAGATGGAGCTTGTCCCCTTATTGGAATTTGGAAAGGAGGGGGCGCACGCCTAGGGAGGCAAGAAAAAGCTGACGAGAAAGGAAGAAAGCAGCACTACTGCAGAGATGACTGCTGATCTTCAGAAGGAGTTTTGAAGATCCTTCAAATCAGATCCAGATCTAATTTTTGGAGAAGTGATAAAGAAGAAGAAGATCTCCAGAACTAGCCTGAGTGTATACTGGTAGAGGCCAGGCACTTGTATGGCTAGATCCAGAACCTCAGGCAATCAGCAGGATCATCAAAGGATAATCAGATTACCCAACATCAAGGTATAAATTAAATTAGATTTAATTTATTTTTATTTTTATTCATTAGATCTATAAAATCAGATCTAAAGCATCTCAAATCTGATATGGATGCTTGTGAAAAATTTTTGAAATATCTCTCTTGATCCGATCAGATCTAAACGAACCTACTTCGAAAAATCAGGATTTTTCCTTCACAATTATGTGCTAGCATGATTTTCTTGAACCTAATTGAATCTAATTCAAATCAATTGAACTGGATTAGTCCAACTGATGATATCTAGATCTAAACCCTTATTTGTGTGATCCAATTAGGTTCAATTTTGTATGATAATATGATATGTCGCAATCTCTATCATGGACATCATCAAAATACCTTCTGATGGATCAGAACTTTTCTAATTCAGACAACTAGAATGATCGATCATCCAAATCATTCTAATTGCTCCCAAAATCCACCAGTGAACCTAGCAGTATACTGGTGGCAACTCATCAAAACTGAAAATGAACTCTCGGTGCAGCTACCTGTGGATGTTAACTTTCTCTCTATCTTGAGTTTCTGATTCAGAATTAGGGTTAAGGTGACTTGTCAAACCCTAATTTCTGTCTACATGATTTAATCATTTGATTTAAGCCGATGTGAAACCTTAATAGAAAATCTTTCTATTATTTCACTTTGCCATGGCTATGGGCTTATGGACTTGATTCTCATGATCATCATAGGCTGCTCCTCATCTACGAGGTAGACAGTTTCTTGGTGTAATCCAATTCTACAATGAACATGCTAGGCCACATACACCTTAGGATTTTGAATGGCTAGGAGATCGAGTTATGGTTTAGTCAAACTATACAACGCTAAGGTGAATTATCGATGCACCTCAGGTCAAAGAACTAGACACCATTGTAGCTTTGAACCAGTCATCGATAAGAAGGTAGACTTCTTATGACTTTGAGATGGTCACGCTCAGTACCTCATTCTCTAAGAGTACCTGTACTCTCGCTTGATGTTCTACACCGTAGCCTCAAGACTCATCTACTATAAGAATGATTGTACACCAACCTTCTAATCAATCACCACCTCATGATGATCTACGGTCAGGAAGCATTTTATGAGTTAATAATAAAAATTCTTATTTAAATTTTAACTCTTGAAAATAAGAATTATCATTACATTAACTCAAGGAATGTATCATAGACACTAAATATTATATTTATATAGAAATATTTATTTTATTATTTATTAGTCAAAATTATAATTTTATTATCGCTGGAAGTGTATTACAAGTGTCAGCCAATTCTAGCTTCAGGGCACACACATCTAACGTCTAGTAGATTCAAAAGCTCAAGACTTTTAATTAACTATATTTGTAAGAAATTTATTTTTCTATTTTAGTAGTTTTTAATACAATTCATCATCATCATCTGTCAAAGCTTGCTTGAATAAGAGTTTGACATATTTAATCGTAACACTCCTATGGATCAACCTGTTACTTGCCGAATTGCTACATTGCATATCATGTGCTTGCAGTTATAATTTTAGGACACATCATCATCGTTGGAGGGGAAACACTGATGCCTGGTAAAAATAACTCTTCACCAAATCAAAATTCAAAAAGTATGCCTTCCTAATACTTCTTGTATTTCATACTTTGATTATTATTATCAAGGGTCTCTGGGTTCTTGGTTTTTGTGCTTAGTGTTTTGAATAAAATTTTTAATACCAGTTCTTCCCCGCCTCATCGAAATCCAACAAGAAAGCAATCTATGCACGATCTAATGAGATCAATCACTATCCCCTGATGATCGATCAAATAGGAGCAATTTAAGAATTAATTACCACATCATTTAGTTCTTAACTCTTAAGAATATGTATTTAAATTATTAATTTCTTAGATAATTCAAGGACACATTACATAAGAATGAAAATAAAATATCCACTTTATTGATAAATCAATATTTAAGAATAAAATATATCCTAGAATATTAGAATGTATCTACTATATTGACTTCTAGAGCATACATCTAATAATTTTCACGTCTATCTACACTATCTTATAATTGTAAAAAGTGCCAATAACAAGCAGTATGCAGTTGGATTTAAGTATGGCCCAAGCAAAAAAAGTTTTTTGGGTAATCATACCTTCGCGTTGACTATAACCTTTAACTACGAGCCTAGCTTTATGGATCTCTACTTTACCATCTACATTATTTTTCTATGTAATCCATTTACACCTAATGGATATATACCATCTGGTGGATCTACTAAGGTCTATATTGGTTCAAGTGCAATTGAGTCAATTTTTGATTTCATAGCAATTCAACCATTTCTCAAAGTCAATGTTAGAATTGCCTTGTCATAGGTTTTGGATCATCTCTATGACCTTTATCTCCTACGAGGAACATTTTCTCTACATCCTCTATAAGAATACCCAAGTACTGTTGAGGAGGATAGGAGACCCTACTAGACTTACAAGATGGAGGTACTACATCCACTTCTCAGTATTAATGGTCGACAGGATCTGCAACTCCTTGCTCTTCACAGACTTTCTCTTCGAGCTTAATCAACCTCCTATTGCTATTATCCTGGATAAAATTGATTTTAAGGAACATGGTGTGTCGACTCACAATCATATTGTGATCGTCTAGAAAGTAAAAGTAGTATCCTATTGACTCTTTAGGATACCTTGTAAGCAAGCTTTTATAGACCTAGTTAGAATGTTGCCATTTATCTTTTAATATAGGCTGGACATCCTCAAATATGAGATGATCAAGATTCATTTCTTACCATGCCATATCTCATACAGTATGTAGGAACAAATTTAAAGAAATCCTATTTAATAAGTATATTATAGTCAGTAAGGCATGTCCTTAAAGATTCAAGGGTAAGTTAGTGAGCTCATTATTGGAATGGACTATATTAATAGGGTCCTATTCTTCTCCTTTTGGATATCCCATTGAGTTGATGGTATACCAGAAGGAGTCCATTGAAGACATCATATCTCTTTTTCCCTCATGAGATAACTCTCTCTCTACTCTTACTATACTAACTCTTTATTTACTCTTTCTAAACTTTTTCTCTAACTCACTAACTTACTTCTAACTCTCTTATTCTTAACTATTTTTATCTACTCTACTATTTTCTAATTATTCTCCTCTTTTTTTTTCTCTTTCTTTACTAACTTTTAACTCTACTCTATCTTGTCTTCTTTATTTTCTACTTCCAACTTCTTGTTCTCTACTACTCTTTGACTTTAACTTCTCTTCTTTTATTTTTTCCTCTTTACTCTCTAACTACTCTATGACTCTCCACTAATTTCTTTAACTCTTTTCTGCTATTCTACTAATATTTTACTCTTACTCTCTTCTCTCTTACTCTTTTTACTCTCTTTCTCTGCTTATTCTTCTTTTTTGTCTCTTAACTCTTTTTATCTCTCTTAACTTTTCTCTCTTAACTGCTCTTACTTCTACTTATCTTCCTTCTAACTTTCTAAACTAACTTATCTTACTTACATTTTCTTCACTCTACTCTACTCTAACTCTCTTTTGTTCTACTTTTTCTACTTCTCTTTATACTTTAATTTCTTCTTTACTTCAACTTTTCTTATATTCTTCTCCTTTTTAACTCTTTCTCTCTCTTCTCTTAACTATACTACTCTTCTCTCTTCTTACTACTTGCTCTTAATTTTTCTAAACTCTCTTTTCTAATTTAATCCTACTTAACTATTAACTTCTTTTTACTAATCTCTTTCTACTACTACTTCTTCTACTCTATACTTCTAACTGGCTCTATAACTTTAATAACTTCTTCTTCTGACTTAACTCTCTCTTCTTTAACCTTTATTACTACTCATTCTTCTCTCTCATAGACTCTTATTTCTTTATTTAACTTCCTCTAACTAACTAATCTCTCTACTCTTTACCTTTTTTTTCTCTAACTTTACTTAACTACTTCT
>QRFJ01005032.1:111552-206572 GCA_006176705.1 Cocos nucifera | reverse complement strand
TGCACTTTGCGTACCTATACCACAAGGTGTCGGGTCGAATGAAGAACGCCTTGATAGGATTTAGTCAGTAAAGAAGAGTAATAGTGTATCTCTGAAAATAAGGTCGGAGCTTCCTAGCTATAATCAACAAGGCATAGGTTAGTTTTTCTAATTTGGTATACCTCATTTCTGCATCCCTCAGGACTATACTTATGCAGTAGATCGGCTTTTGAATTTTTGCTTCCTCTCTAACTAGTATGGCTCTAATAGCTACAAGAGAAATGACAAGATATAGGAATAATTCTTCCCCAGGTTTAGATTTGGCGAGCAGCGAGGGTGAGCTAAGGTAGTTCTTCAGTTTTTCAAGGACTTGCTGACAATCAGACATCCAGCTAAAGTTCTTAGGCTACTTGAGTACTTGAAAGAAGGGCATGCAGCACTCCACCGACCTTGATGCGAAGTGATTCAGAGCTGCCACCTTACCTATGAGGCATTGGACTTCTTTTATTATTTTTGGGATGGTCATTTTCTGAATGGCTTTGATCTTCTCTAGGTTGGCCTCGATGCCACAATTGATACCATGAATCCTAAGAACTTCTCCAAGATTACTTTGAAAGTACATTTTGTAGGGTTCAGCTTCATCTTGTACTTTCGAAGTGTGCTGAAGGTTTCTTCAAGGTCGGTGATATGGTTTGGTGAAGATTGACTTTTGACAATATAATCATCCACATGACTTTCATGCATTGACGATCGATTCTGCCTCCTTGAAGATTTTGATCGGATAGGCACTATATATCATGTACCTACAATTTTCAATAACCTAATGATCCTATAATATAAAAACCAACGAATCAGTATAAACAATTTTTTTTCTCATTTTTAGTGTCATCCGAATTGATTATAACCCGAAGGAAGGCATCCATGAAGGTGAGGAGCTCATGGTCTGAGTTGCGAATCATCATTGATCCGATTTGGATAGTGAATAGCTACTTTTGGCAAGGCCATATTTAAAATCTGTTTAAAGTCTATCATAATCCTCTTTACTTACACATTTGCTTTTTCAAACCAGGACAATATTTAGCCGATCCATGTTGGACTAATGAACTTTCGAATAAATCTAGTGGCTTTAGAAGTTTGTCGACTTTGTCCATTATCATTCTTCTGACGCTTTCTAGTAGCAAGCATGTCCTTCTTACTTTATTGATTGTACTTAATTAGCTCTACACCCAGTGGGTGCTCCACAACTAAACATCGAGTTCCAGGCATGTCTGGCAGGCCACCCAAGCAAGACATCGAAGTTCCTTTGTAGAAGGTAGACGGCGGCTATTTTCTAAACATTCTCATCTCTAGGCTTAAGCCGTCTCACTAATTGTTTTTTCATTTCGTCATCTTAGAGAAATCTCCATGGGTCATCGATGGCTCTTCCCTTTTCTTCAGAAGATTGTCACAGGCATCAAGGTCCATCCAATTGGACAAGTCTACTTGTCTTATCCTCCTGTAAACAATACTGTATGCATGTGTCGAGCAGCACCTGATCTTCTCCTTGATCTCCCACTCCAATGCTAAGTTGGAAACTTCATCTTTAGATAGTAAGTACAACACTACAGCCCGAAGTTGCAATCAAACTAGAATCGGCCAAGAGGATTCGCATTCATACGGCAGAGGGCTTTGATACCAAAAAATCAATTTCATCCATGGATTGCTTTGGGTATGTTACTGACCACCACATGGCAACATTATTATCCTGTCCACTAGCAACGGCATTCTTCATGAATTGCTACCTGGAAGAATCATTGGGCCTATATCGCATGTTAGATATGACAATTTTGGAAAAAAGCATCATCTAAACCAAGACATCGCAAAGCTTTTATTATCAAACTTAAAATGCGGTACATAATAAATTAGCAATATTTAAAGTTACAACAATCATGTCATTTGTGCGAAGCTAACTTCCTGGACATCCTCTTTAGTGTAAGGTGTGGCTCCTCGATCCGCTGCTCTTATTGTCAGCTAGACCGATCTGCTGGCCTTTCCTCATTGGTGTCCTCCAACGATAGGCAAGTTAATGACTTCGAGAGAGGGCGATCTTCTTGGAGCTCATTTCGTTAAGTGGCTTACAGTGGGTGGCTGGGCCTCTCGGATGATCTTCTCTTTTTTTGCCTAACTTGATGAACCGATCCAGCCGACCTACCCTACTCAGCGCAATCAATCTCATCCTGAATGACTGGTAATGCTTCATTCAGTATTTAAACCCATTGGTCAATGATGGTAGAGTCGTACGATCTGTGTGGGTTATATTTGGTCGGCTTTTGGATGAGTCTTGCATTTGCCAGGCTCGGTTAGCTGCTCGCCTTTCTCCATTAGCCAACCTGAGTCTTGGAGGTCATTCAAAGGGGAAATTAAATTGATTGGAATCTCTCTGGATAGGAAAGTTCTATCTCTGGTCCTCTGATCGGATCATTTCCATTGTCGACGAGCTTGAAGAGGAGTTCGGACTCGCTGCATCAGTATAAGAACGAGGTTTGGAAGGTATCGAGCTTCACTCGCTTCTTTCAGGCATGGGTTGGCTGGGTCTTCAGTCGCGTTGCTGCTCTCGTAAACGTTCGTTCGTCCTATCAATTTAGAAGGCTTTTTCATACTCTGAGCATAACCTGTCAATCCTGGCTAGTTATACAGCAATCCTAATAGTATTTTTTTTACATGAAAGATTAGAAGGATTATTTTTTTCTAAGGCTAGTTCTTTATGCGACTAGAGCCATAGACTGGTCTAGATTTCGGACCTCCTGATGCAGCTTGCATTTAAAAATGGCTGACGTATCAGCTTGGATATTGATCCCCATCCATCTGCTTTATGTTGATAGAAAAATCCAAATCTCTCTTGGTGCCGACTCTTATGAAATGAGCTGTAAACTTATGGCTCATATTGATGTAGAAGATCGTACCTAGCTTATAGGCTCGGAGTATCAGTTTCTTTGCTGCTCTCTTTAGATAGATGAAAAGACACATAGGCATGACATCAGGAGCATCCACAGCATGAAGTTGCATCCCTCAATTTGACAAAAGCCTCCAGATGACTCGATATCGAAATCCAAAGTCCACATCGGTTAATCTGAACTAAGGAGCTTGAAGACTTTGGCGGATGGGCTTCTACATGAATTTGATAGAGAAGAAGGATCGGATGTAGCCATAGATCAAATAGTAAGCTGGGCGCATAGCAAAGCTTCTTATCTGTACGGTTCACTAAGTTCTTGAAAGTTTCTTGGTCGAGTCGTCCATCTCGATTCAATAGGATACTCTCAGAGGTTCGCTGATTATAAATGAAGAGAAAAGTTTCTCCAGATAGAAAGAGTATGATGAACAGAGAGCTCACATACTTCTCTTTGCTTTCCTTTCGAAGAATGGTATAGGTCTATTGATCACAGGGTTGGTCCTTCTTGTGCACTAATTCTTAAAGCCTCAGTAAGGAGTTTTTTTATCAAAGTGCCATCGGAGCTTGTGCATGGTCTGCACTATCTTGGTGAGTCTCGAAACCTACATTGCATCAGTAGGTTTGAACTGCTCAGATCCACCCATGGCCATCGAAGGAGGAGATTTGGGGAGGCGGAATGATGGAGCCAGCATGGATGGATCTAGCTTCACGATCTGGCAAAGATGGTACTGCTGGGTGGTCATCCTTTCTATAGGCAATTTTCTAAACTAAGACAGAGATTAAGCAAAAGCAAATTTGAAGAATCAAAAAGGAGAAGAGGATGGATGAAGTCGACTGGGCACTCCTTTTAGAATCATGACTCAGAAAAGGGCCCCTTTCTCTAGCACGCAATCCTAATTGGTACACCAAAATCCAATAATGGAATAGTGGAAGATGATTGGAGTGGAAAGGCAAGGCCGCCACGCGGACATGCATAAAATAGAAGTCCAAACCAGAGGGGTGTGGCCGGGCAAGATCCTCCGATGCTTAAGTTAAATTTTTTTGGCCAACTGGAATGGAGTGCTCAGAAAATAGAGAAGGCAAAGTAATCGAGAAAGGAAGCAAGAGCTTAGAGAAAATATATCTACGAGGATTCCTTTCCGTAGGCAAATGTGTAACAAATTGATAGCGACAGCCGTAACAAATCTGGTAGTGGACCGCTAGCCAATGTAAGTTTGTTACGAAGGGTGGTGTTCATTGTCATGACTTATCAATCAAGAGTGGTGTCTGTTGTTTATAGACTTAACGCAGTCGAATGTTGGTGTTTGTTTAAATCGTGATTTTCCCATAACGTTGGAGATTAATGTCCAAAGCTTGGATGGGATAGTGTTGATGGTGGAATGAGCCTCAGGTCCATAAATGGCTCTAGAGGAGTTCGGGCTCTTTTGAGGTTGCCTGTCACATTGTTCGATTCGTGTTTTGAGCTGGGTAGATCTGAATTTATTGTGAACGACGAAGGCCACTTTCAAGGTGACTGTGGGAGTAGGTCGATCAAGAAGGTCGACCATAGGGGGTCATTTGGGAGGAGGTCATCTGTAGGGGATTCAACCGAAGAATGGTCATCCAAGATGAGGTGACTGAAGGAAGGTCATCCAAAGAGGAGCCGACTGGAGAGGTCATCCGAAAGGAGTTCGATTGGAAGTCGGTGGAGTACATCCAGTAGAAGATTGACCGATGGGAGTTCGACTGGAAGGAGATCGTTCCTGGAGGGAGTTCGATTGGAGGAATGTCGATCCTGGAGGAAGGTCGACTGGGGAGGTCGTCCAGAGGAGTTTGAACTAGAGGAAGGTCGTCCAGGAGGAGGTCGACTAAAGGAGGTCATCCTGGAGGGGATTTGAATTGCAGGAAGATCGTCCAGGAAGGAGGTCAACTGAAGGAGGTTCGTTCGAAGGAGTTTGACTGGACGAAGGTCATCCAGGCAGGAAGGTCGACAAGAAGCAGATGGTCGTTCGGAAGGAAGATTCGACTGGAGGAAGGGTATCCAAGAGGAAGATCCGACTGAGGGGTCATCTGAAGGAAGTTCGATTGGAGGGAGGTCATAAGAAAGGAGGTCGACAGAATGAGGTCATTAGGAGTGTCGACTTGGAGGAGGTCAATCCAGGAGGAGATCGATTAGGAAGGAAGGTCAATCTAAGAGGCATATCGACTAGAGGAGGTCAATCCAGAGGGAGTTCGACTTGGGGGAAGGTCGTCTAGGAGGAGGTCAATCGGAGAAGGTGCATCCAGAAAGAGTTTGACTGGAGAAGATCTCCGAAAGAAGTTTCGACTAGAGAGTCATCTAGAGGGAGTCGACTGGAGGGAGGTGATTCTGGAGGAGTTCAACTAGAGGAGGTCAGCCAAAAGGGAGTTCGACTGAATGAGGGTTAGTCGCCGAAAGGAGTTTCGGACTAGAGAAGGTCAATTCGGAAGGAGTTCGATTAGAGAAAGCATAATTTGGAGGAGTTCCGAGTTGGAGGAGAGATCCATCTGAGAGGGAGTTTCGATCTGAGGAGGTCGTCTGAAAAGAGTTCGACGTAGAAGGAGGCTCATACCGAATGGATTTTCAGATGAGGAAGGTCATAGTCAGAAATGGAGCGCAGATGGGCGTCAAAACAAATGTCTTCCAATTCTTAACCAGAAGACAAGGTTAGCGTTTCAAGTTCACGGTACGAAATCGAACTTAGAGTGCACGATAGGCTTTCGTGAATTGCATCGGGCAGGGAGTGATTTTGTTCTAAATTGGCTGGATGTTTATAGTTTTGTTCCTGTAGAGTGTTGTTACATTTGTGTACAAAGGCCAGTTAGTTCGGCCACAAATCACAACACACAACAATAGACACTCACCAACACAACCTGCAAGTCACTGGAGCCAGCTGTACCCCGTGATACCATTCCGGGGACTTTTCCAGGCTGGAGATGGATGAAGAACAGGTGGGGGCAAAAATTATATTTAGACTAAAAATCAATTAAAAATGGATTTTTTCTATCACATATGTGTATTTAAGTATCTGTGATACATCCGTTTGAGTTAAAATGGTAATGATAATTCATATTTAAGTGGGCAATCAAGTTGACTAAATTTGACATCTACTTTCAGCCTCGACCATCCATTAAAGCTCAAATACTGATCGATTTCATAGTAGATTGTACTATTTTGGAGGAGACTGAACCTGAGCATCAAGAAGTCTTCATCCCTAGCTCCTCAAAAGAAAAGGCCGATCTTCCTGAAGATTTTTGGGCACTATATGTGGATGGTTCATCTAGTACTTCCGAGGTAGATGTGGGCTTAATTCTCATCAATCCAGAAGGAGTTGTGGTGGAGTACGCATTGCACTTTGACTTCCCCATCACTAACAATGGAGCAAAATATGAAGCCCTACTTGCAGGATTGAGGATAGCCAAGGAGTTGGGAGTGCAACATTTGAAGGCATATAGTGACTCATAGTTGGTAGTGGGACATGTTAATAGCTCCTTTGAAGCTTGGGAGGAGAGCATGAAAAAGTACTTGAAAATGGTGAAAAGCTTAAGTTCGGCCTTTGACCACTTTGGCATTCAGCAGATTCTAAGAGTAGAAAATACCAAAGCCAACCTCTTCTCAAAATTGGCTACTGTAGCCCCAAATGAGCTGCCAAAAGAAGTTCTTTTTAAAGTCCTGCAATGCCCAAGTTTGGAAGAGCCCCAAGCGATAATGCAAATTGATCATGAGTCCAGCTGGATCGACCCATTGATAGCATATCTCAAGGAAGAAACTCTCCCCAGAGATCACAAAGAAGCTCGAAAGTTAAGAAATCAAGCTTTTCGC
This sequence comes from Cocos nucifera, assembly GCA_006176705.1. Taxonomy (NCBI): domain Eukaryota; kingdom Viridiplantae; phylum Streptophyta; class Magnoliopsida; order Arecales; family Arecaceae; genus Cocos; species Cocos nucifera. The sequence continues at coordinate 199,844 of QRFJ01005032.1, read as the reverse complement.
TATGTTCTTCATGAAGACAAGCTATATAAGAGGTTGTACTCTTTGCCACTCCTTAAGTATCTCCAACCTTCAAAAGCTAGTTATGCCCTGAGGGGAGTTCATGAGAAAATTTATGAAAATCATCAGGAAGCGAGATCCCTATCATACAAGTTGCTTCGCTAGGGATACTACTAGCTGACGATGCATCAAGATATGGTGGATTATGTGAGAAGGTGCGACAGGTATTAAAGAAATGCCAATATCCAAAGATAGCCGACTTCGCAGCTCACACTGCTAAGTGCCCCTGGCTGTTTGCACAATGGGGGATGGACATACTCGGACCTTTTTCATGTCATCTGGGCAGCGAAAGTTCCTATTGGTGACATGGATTACTTTATTAAGTGGATTGAGGATGAACCTCTAGCAAAAATCACTGAAGCTAAAGTGTAGAACTTCATCTGAAAGTTGATTATTTGCAGGTTTGGTCTATCTCGGATGCTAATCATCAATAATGGATGTTAGTTTGCATGTATGAAGTTTGTTGAATTCTACGAAGGCCTGAATATATCTTATCACCTCACATCAGTGGCTCATCCGTAGATGAATGATGAGGTGGAGGTGACTAATAAGACCTTGCTTCAAGGGATGAAGGCCAGGCTGGAGAGAGCAAAGGAGACTTGGGTGGATGAATTCTATCATGTGCTCTAAGCTTATCGAACCACCCAAAGATCACCCACTAGAGAAACACTCTTTGTGCTGGCCTTCTGGATAGAGATGGTCATCTCAGTCGAACTTGAACTTCCCTCAGCATGAGTAGAGGCCTTCAATGAATGAGACAAGTCGTGGGACCTCCGAGCTAATCTTGATCTATTGAAAGAAAAAAAAGACAAAGCCTAGATTCGAATGATAGCTTATAGACAAAGGATAGCTTGCTACTACAATTCGAGGGTCAGAAGCAAAACCTTTAGAAGGAGATTTTGTACTTCGATGAGCGGACGTTTTGCAGCCCTAAAATCCAGGAAAGCTTATCCCAAACTGGGAAGGCCCTTACAAGGTAGTGAAAATTATCCAACCAGGTACATTATTTGAAGGAGCTTGGAGGATCAATGCTCCCACGGCTTTAGAATTCGAAAAACCTATGAATGTACTACCAGTAATTCAAACCCTAATAATATCTTCTTATTTTGATATTTTTGTTTTCTTTTTGCCACGAAATCATGTGATGATAGAAAATGATCTGGTCAAACTTTGTGAATAAACTTAGTAGAAGACCTCCAATTGTTTAAGACAGGAGGAGGAGAGAGGCCCTTACAATGGCTCTTTTGTATCCCTATATCTTTATTAGGGACAAAAGGCAAACCTCGTCCTAACAAAGGAAGGCCAATCTTGTCAGAAATAGGAGGAAAACCTCATCCTGATAGGAGGACAAAAAGACCAACCATGTTAGAAATAGGAGAAGGACCTCATCTTGATACGGGCAATGAAGACCTCCAGTTGTTTAAGATAGGAGGAGAGGAGGGCCTTGCAACGGCCCTTTTGTGCCCTTATCTTTATTAGAGATAGAGGCGACCTCATCCTAACAAAGGAAGGGCAGCCATGTCAAGAATAGGAGGAGGATCTCGTCCTACATGGGTAATGAAGACCTCCGATTATTTAAGATAGGAGGAAAAAACTGCCCTTACAACGGCTTTTTATTCCTTACTTTGTAGGATAGGAGGCGAACCTTATCCTAACAAAGAAAGGCTAACCCATCAGAGAGAGAACCTCTTGATAAAGGATAAAAGAAATCATGTCAGAAATGGAGACTCATCTTGCACGAGATGAAGATCTCGATTATTTACGATAGGAGAGGAAAAGGCCCTTACAATGATCCTTTTGTGCCCCTTTACTTTATTAGGATAGGAGGAGGACCTTATCCTAATTAAAGAAGGCCAACCCATCCAGGAACAGGAGGAGGATCTCGTCTTGATAAGAGGATAAAAGGCCAACATGCAGAAACAGGGGAGGACCTCGTCCTGCATGGGCAATGAAGATCTTCAATTATTTAAGATAGAAGAGAAAAGAGGCACTTACAATGTCTCTTTTGTGCCCCTATACCTTTGTTAGGGATAGGAGGAGACCTCAGCCTAATAAAGAAAGATCAATCCTATCAGGATAGGAGGAGATCTCATCCTAATAGAAAAACAAAAAGGTCAGTCATATCAGAATTAGGAGGAGGATCTTATTCTGGCACAGGCAACGAAGATCTTCGATTATTTAAGACAGGAGGAGGGAAGAGGTCCTTACAACGGCTCTTTTGTATCCCTATCTTTTGTTAGGGATAGGAGGAGGATCTCGTCCTAATAAAGAAAGGCCAATCATGCCAAGAATGGGAGGAGAATCTTGTCCCGATATGTGAAAAGACCGTCGATTATGAACAAGAGAAAAATGATGGGAATAAAGAGGTGAACGAACATTGAACATGAGTAGAACAAAAAGATGATTGAAGAAAGTATAGTTTCATTAAAGAAAGAGTTGATTACTAGATAAGGGTCTGCAAGACTGATCATAGAAAAAAAAGTTAGAGTTAATCAAACTTCTATGAAGGATCGGATTCTTTGAACTTCAAACTGCTAGCCATCACCAAAGATTTTTTTAGACTGATGATCTCCTCCTCGAGCTCTTTTCTCCTTATCATGTTGTCACGAAATATCCTATCAGCCCTTCGATAGTTTTTCTCTAACACTCGTAGTTTCTTCCTCAGAACCTCCGATTCAGCTTCAGGATCCTTGATAGCTTGCTGCTCATAAATCAGCTGAAGCTTTAGTCATCGAACTTCGGCCTTCTCTACCCTGACTGACTTCAAAATGTCACCCACGATGCTCTTCAAAGAGATAATCTCTTCCAACTTCGTGCTGGTGCTGGACTAATAATTATCGACAACTTATTGTTGAAGCCAAGCCACCTCGCTTTTAGCGGCATGGAGCTTCTGCTCCAGCGAGGATATCCTTCCATACTAGCCCGATTGGTAGGTCTTATAGGCAAGCTCGATGTCGTGTAGTTGCTTCTAGAGGATAGAAAATCTTTGTGATCGGTCCCATTTATACCAAGCCGTATCAGAAGACCATGACGAACTCCCCTCCAGTAGATTAATTTTCTCCTTCGCCGCCTTGAGCTCGACTTTGAGGGAGCTAGCCTTTGTAGTTAACACCCAGAACTTCTCACTAGCACTATTCCTAAGCTTGACCAACTCTTTCTCGAAGTTATCCTTTCTTATGCTAAAGCTCATGGACTCTTTCATGTGTACTTGCAAAGGCGAGTGACTTCAACCATCGCCTCTAAGGCATTCTTCCTAGACCTTTGGAGCTTGTCCTCTATCATCTTCAACTTCTTTTTCAGATGAATTTCTCTCTTTAAATCCTTCACTATAGGTCTTAGAGGGATACCTTCAGGGGGTGACTCGACGTTGGTTGGGGATGATTGGCCTTGACTTTAGCCACTAGAAGGATGTTAAGTAACATTCACCATAGCACAATTTTGAGGAGAAGGCAATTCATTTTCATTTCTCAAAATATTTGGGGATACATGAAAAAGAAAGAAAAATACAATCATTTAAGGTTCTAGACCTCGAGAGGAATAGCTGAGGTCGAGGTCGGAGTGTTTTCTACCACCTCTGGCTCTGGTGCAAGTTTGGATGCATCAGCGGTAGGATCGAAGGGCTTGGGGATAGCATCAGTAGGAGAAGGATCGGCCATGGTAGCAAATGGTCCCATCTCTTCATTAGGGATTGCCTCATATAAGAAGCTGAGGTTGAGTTTGGGGAACTTGGCTGCCACTTGATCCTCGCAAAGTTTGTACCCCTTCTAGAAGGCCTCCTGGTCAAAGACAACGTTCAGGTCCCTCATCTTAGAAGAGATCTTGAACTCCTCCACAGCCTATATCTTTGCCTCTAGGATCTACTTCGAGGCTTGATCCTTTAGCTTGCCGACCTTTGCCTCGACTTTCTTTCTCCTTTCCTCCCCTAGGACTAGAGTGGCCTACAGCTCCATCGAGCTGAGCTCCTCTTTCCCGAGCTTCTCTCATAGATCCTCGACTTTGATCGCTTTCTCCTTCGAGAGATGGTTAGCCTTAGCGGTATCCTTTCGAAGGTGATCGACCTCGGCTCGAAGGTCTTCCAGTGCCTTCAATGCCTTCACCTCATCCGATTCACCATTTTGATGTGTACGAGTATTTGGTGATCCGACTGTAGTAGATAAGCTATGTTACAAAAAAATTAAATCATCAAATCAGCAGGATGACTACCTTGAGGAAGGTTCCGAGGGAATCCCAGATGGGTTGCATGTGGTCGAGGTCGGCCATCTGGTCCACTACCTTGGGTAGGGCAAATTTGTTAGTTACATCTCGGACAAGGTTGGGTCACTAAAGGGATCCTCTCTTGGGCTGTCATCGCTGCCATTGGATCCGCTAGGGTGCGCCTTCTGGTGTACCTTCATAATGACCCTTTTACCCTTCTTCTTCTCCCCCTCTTCTCTTCCAGTAGGAGACTACGGAGTTGGATCCTCAATCGAAGAACTCACGAAGGTTGGAGGCACAGAGTCCTCGACAGCGACACCGACCTTGGTCATGGGGATGATCTCGATGGCGATAGCGACTTTGATTGTAGCGACAACACCGGTAGGTGCAACAAAACTAGGGGCATCCACCTTGGCTTCCTTAGCGGCAGGCCCCTTGAACGTGGGACCTTTTCTTTTATAGGCCTGGAGCTGCTTCGACAGCATTTCAATGACCTTAACATCCATCTCTGGCATAGAGATAAAAGCACGGCCAGAAAAGAAGAAAGAAAAAGAGAAAAAAAGGATAGCCCACCGACTTCGATCGCCTACCTACCGAATTTAGAGGGCTAAGGTCGAGATTGAACAAGGTTTGTTCTTTTATTAGTTTGGATATCAAAGAAGTTTGCTAATCTCTGATCATGGTGATAGACTCTTGGTCCACACTCTGTAATCGCCGACGGAAATCCTATACCAAGGTAGTTAATTAATGGCCAAATGAAATAAATTTTCCTTATATGGAAGGATTAATTCTTGGGACAAAAAAAAAATCAGGTAAGATTGTTATGTTAGATATATGTGCCCTAGAAGCCAGAATTGGCTGACACTTGTAATACACTTCTAGGGGCAAAATTATAATTTTGACTAAAATCAATAAAATGGGTTATTTTCTATCACATATGTGTATTTAGTGTCTGTGATACATCCTTTGAGTTAATGGTAATGATAATTCATATTTTCAAGAGTTGAAAATTTAAGACATGAATAATCATTATTAACTCATAAAATGCTCCCGACCATAGGATCATCACGAGGATGGTGATTGATCCGGAAGGTTGGTGTACAATCGCTTCTCTTTAGTAGATGAGTCTTGAGTCTACGGTGTGGAGACACCGGAGCGAGAGTACAGGTACTCGTTAGAGAACGAGGGCACTGAGCGTGACCACCTCGAGTAGTCATTAGGGAGTCTACCTTCTCGTCAATGACTGACTCGATGCTGCAGTAGTGTGTCTGGTTCTTTGACCTGAGATGCATCGGCAGTTCACCTTGAGGGTGTTATAGTTTGACTACACCATTACTCGAGCTCCTAGCCATATGGAACCCTGAGGTGTATGTTGGCTATAGCATGTTCATTGTAGGAACTGGATTGCATCAAGATGGAATCTATCTACCTCGGTGGTAGAGGAGCAGCCCTATGATGATCATGAGAATCAAGTCCAGAAGCCCATGGCCATGGCAGAGTGAAATAATAGAAAGAGTTTCTATTTAGATTTTCACATTGGACTTGAATCGAATGATTACATCATATGACAGAGACTAGGGTTTGACGAGTTCACCTTAACCCTAATCTGATCGGGGCTCAAGATAGAAGAACTTAATCACACAGGTAGCTGCACCAAGAGGTTCGCATTCAGCTCTGATGGGTTGCCACCATATACTGCTAGGTGTCACTGGTGGATTTTGGGAGCAATTAGAATGATTTAGATGATCGATCATTCTAGCTGTTCGAATCAGAAGAGTTCTGATCCATCGAAAGGAGTTTCGATGATGTCGATGATAGAGATCATGACATATCCCATTACCATACAGAACTGAACCTAACTGGGTCACACAAACAAGGGTTTGAATCTGGTGATCATCAATTGAACTGATCTAGTTCAATTGATCTGAATGAGATTCAATTAGGTTCAAGAAAATCGTGCTAGCACTCGATTGAACCTAACGTTCTTCTTTTACTATCATAAATAAGTTGTCCTGACTGAGCCAAAGGAGTTTGTGCTCAATCAGAGGCCTTCATATGGTCTGACTGGAGGTTGTCCAAGTCAGAAAAGGTTGTCTTATTTTGTAAGACATTACCTGCCATTTTTGGTCACCTGCCATTTCTTGTTCTTTGACTTTGGTCAAAAGTCTACCTTTGACTGGTCAAACGTTGACCATTGACACTTTGACTTTTGACCACATGTCATGCACCTATTGGAGAGCTGGTGGGGGCCTGTCCCCCTGCCAGAACCTGGCAAGGAGGAAGGGCGCACGCCACCCTTGGCGTGTGCCCAAGTTGGAGGCGCCTAGGAGTCCTTGTTGGACAAGGACTCCATCTCCTTTTTGGATTCCAATTAGAGTTCTCCTAAGAACCAACTTTGACTGGTCTTAGGCACCCTCTAAGGAGGAATCCAGGGGACTCTATTCCCACCAATCAGATTTAGATCTGATTTCACAAAGGGTTGTGATTGGTTGGGAAGAAGAGGAGTTGGATCACAGCTAGTCTATAAATAAGACCCTGCGCCCAACTCAAATTAAATTTGAAAATTCCCACGCCCCAAGGCTGCCTCTCCCCTCCTTCCTCCATGCCAAACCCACCTTCTCCCTCTCCTCTCCACGTCCAAAAGTGTTTTGGACCTTGGTTGGTGCGATCCAGATCAAGAGAAAGGCGATCAAAAGCTAAGAAGGCTGCGCTGCTGCAAAGGACGACTGCAGATCTTCAAAAGAGTTTTGAAGATCCTCCAGATCAGATCCAGATCTGATTTTTGGAGATGTGATAGAGAAGAAGAGGATCTCCAGATCCAACCTGAGTGGATACCGGTAGAGGCCAGGCACTTGCGTGGCTAGATCCAGAACCTTCCGCTGCAATACAGGATCATCAACAGGGTAATAGGATTACCCAAATCAAGGTAAATTAAATTTGATTTAATTTATCTTAAATTTTATTTTATTTATTAAAATAATAAGAATTAGATCTAAAATATCTCAGATCTGATTAGATCAAAGAGAAAAATTTTTGAAATATATCTCTTGATCTGAATCAGATCTGAACGAACCTGGTCCGAAAAAATCAGGATTTTCCTTCAACTGGTATCAGAGCCAAGGTTCTAAAGTATTTAGATCTAATTTTAAATTTATTTTAATTAAAAATTAAGTGATTTTAGATGTCACATGAGATGTGATCAGATCTAAAATCAAAAAAAATTAAAATTAAATGATTTGGATCTAAGATTAGAAAATATGCATGACTAGTTCTAGAATAGAATAGTTCTATAGAATAGTCTTGCATGTTTTTAATTTAATTTGATTAAATCATATTTTAGATCTATTTATTTACTATTTTTTGATATTATAATTATTATAATAACATCTAAAAAATAGTAAATAAAAATTATTTAATTTTAAATATCATATGAGATATGATTGATGCATGTCTAGACTAGTTGTAGAATAGTTCTACATAATTGTCTAGATTAGAATTTATTTTGATTAGATCAATTTAAATCTAATTTTTTAGATTATTATGAGATAATTTAGATCTGAAAAATATGCATGATTTGATACATGAGATGTATGCAAAATATGCCATGATTAGATCTAATTTGTATATGAGATATATGATATAGATCTAAAACTGTTTTGTAGTATTACATGTTCCTGATTAAGGCGTTCCTCTTGGCCGTCCGGTCATAAGAACGAAGAAGGGTTTAAAGGCCCTCTCCTTCCCATTCGATGGGGTGTTCTTATGACGTGTAGGGGTGCTGCGTGTTCGTCCTTAATCAGAAATCCCAAAACTTACTTTCTGCAAAACCCTAGATCCTGAAACCCTAGGATTTATTGTGCATATTTTGTTTATGAACCCTACTTAATTAAGAATTAAGATTATGGAAATATTAATTAGGTCTAAAATTGAGAATTTCAGATCTAAGACATATTCATAATACTGGGTTCGGGCTTGGGTAGCTCAATTAGGTCTAAGCGGTTGATCAAACCGAATCAAGAGTTGGTTAGATGGGATCAACAATGCTTAAATTGACCAGCCTAATAGGATTAAGTCTGGGTCAAGATCGAGTCACGATCAAGCAAGACCTAATTAGGCTCAGAGGTTAGAGTCTGGATTGTAGGCTAACCCAATTGGTTCTGACTCAATAATTTGGTGTCTAAGGTAAGTTTGGCACATACGACCGACTGATTTTTAATTGGAAGCTACTCGACCTGAATGCATTCTTGTACGAGTTAATGGCATATTCCTTCCACCGGTCTCACTTACCTGGCCATATCTGTTGACACAGTTCTGATCTTGAGGTGGTCAATAATCCGAGCTAACCCATGCCACTAGGTTAGTCATAATTGTTATGACTATGACAAGTCTAGTTTAATGAGACCTGAATCAATTCTCCCTAAGAAAAGATTAAGTCTGAGGTCTTCCACCATTGTAGATGTGCGGGCCCTTTCCCGGGGTTGATTGTTCTCGGCTGGATACAGTGGCTCAGTTGCACCGAAAAGATGCAACCATGTCTATTAGGCATTGGATGCTATGGGCTGGAGGATGAGTTGGGCTCAATATTTCGGATACGGTGAGAGACTCAATTAGGAAATCCAGTCTATGCAAATGGTGGGTCTGACTTAACTAAGGAGTGGATCAATATTTCCGGATACGGTGAGATTCATGAATTAGAGACCAAGTTTGGGTGCACCATGATTAGAGAATCATTGAACAAGAGTTGTTCACTCATTGGCTAACCCATCACCAATAACTGTTAGGTGAGGTGATGAGTCAGTTGGTGAGACCGCACCACCCACTAGAAATCATTAATCATGGAGATTTTTGCATCTCTACAGAGGGAGTGTAGGGATCCGAGAAAATAGTGGGAGCTAATTTATTTAAAAATAAAATTTCCTAAATAAATTGGTCAAGTCATAATTACAGTATCTAACTAGAATCTTTGACTCTCTACAGAAAAATGTCTGCGTCCAACCCATTAGGCACGTATCCTGGACACACATAGACTGACTGGACCCAATTATAAAGATTGGCTCAGGAACTACAAAATTATTTTGGGTTCGAGAAGTTAACCCATGTATTGGACCAGGACCCTCCCACCTTACCAGCTCGTCCATCCACTGAACAGAGAGCATCTCTGAAAAAATGGATAGACGAAGATAATAAGGCCAGATATTACATGTTGGGCTCGATGTCTGATGAGCTCCAGCGCCAACATGAAGATATCGGGACTGCTCGCCAAATGTTGGCTCACCTGCAGGAGATGTTTGGTGAACAGAGTCGCGCAGCCAAATATCAAGTCACGAAATGACTTTTTAAGGCTAAGATGCGTGATGGGCAGTCAGTCCAAGATCACTGTCTGACATGATGATCAAGGACATGGAAGAGCTTGAGAAGCTCGGTGTGAAGTTAGGACTTGGATCTGCAGAACGATATTATTCTGCAATCCTTGACTGATGCATATGGGCAATTCATCATGAATTACCACATGCATAAACTTCAAAATTCCTTGGCCGAATTAATGAATATGCTGGTTACCGCTGAGCTTTCTATGAAAGGTTCTAAAGGCTCAGTTCTTGCTATGGAACGGACTTCTTCCAAAAGAAAGTCTTATGGAAAGAAAAAGAAGTCTGTGAAAAAGCAGAAGGTGGAAGGAACAAAGAAGAAGAAGGCAGAGCCGAAGAAAAAGGTCGATGTCAAAGAAAAGTATTTCCATTGCAACAGCGACGGCCATTGGAAGCGGAACTGCCCTACTTACCTGGCCACCCTGAAGAACAAGAAGGAAGGTCCTTCTGGAGGTATGCTCGTTATTGAGTCTAACCTTACGGTTTCTTCTGCATCCAGTTGGGTGCTTGACTCTGGTTCTAGTGCTCATCTGTGCACTTCCATGCAGGGTCTTGAGGATAGCAGGAGGCTGAGGGATGGAGACATGATCCTACGCATCGGTAATGGAGCAAGAGTTGCTGCAGTAGCCGTGGGAACATACCCTCTTCGATTACCATCTGGTTTAGACTTAGTTTTGAAAGACTGTTATTATGTGCCTGCAGCTAGCAGGAATTTGATTTCTGTTTCATGCTTAGCACTAGAAGGCTATGTGATTACCTTCTTTAAGGACCATTGTAACATTCTTTATGAAAGAAATAAAATTGCAAATGGTTTTCCTTATTAATGGTCTTTATCAGCTTACATATTGATGTACCTATTCTTAACTATCGAGCAAAACGTGAATGCCAAACGACCTAGGGATAGTCCAAACGATAGATATCTATGGCACCTGAGATTAGGTCATATAGCAGAAGATAGGATTAACAAATTGGAGAAAAATGGGCTATTGAGTCCATTGACTTTTGAGTCATATCCAACTTGTGAATCTTGTCTTCAAGGCAAAATGACTAAACTCCCTTTTGTTGGACATGGGGAGAGGGCCACAGATCTCCTTGCCCTAGTACATACTGATGTGTGCGGCCCATTTGATGTGCCGGCTAGAGGCAATTTTGTCTACTTCATTACCTTTATCCGATGATCTGTCTAGGTATGGGTATGTGTATCTTATGAGACACAAGTCTGAAGCTTTTGAAAAGTTCAAAGAATTCAGACATGAAGTAGAAAAACAAACTGGAAAACCCATTAAGGTTCTTCGATCAGATCGAGGAGGTGAATACCTTAGCCGAAAATTCCTAGACTATCTCAAGGAAAAATGGCATAGTCTCTCAATGGACTCCACCAGGAACACCTCAACTCAACGGGGTTTCAGAATGGAGAAATCGGACTCTATTGGATATGGTTCGATCCATGATGAGCTTCACAGACCTCCCTGATTTTCTTTGGGGACATTCATTGTTAACTTCAATTTATCTTACTGAATAGGGTTCCCTCTAAAACCGTTCCTACCACACCGTATGAGATATGGCACGGTAAGAAACCAAGTCTGAGTCATCTCAGAATTTGGGGTTGTCCGGCTCATGTCAAAAGACAACAAGCGGACAAGTTAGAGTTTAGGTCCTTTAGAGCTCGATTCATAGGATATCCTAAAGAGTCATTAGGATACTATTTCTACATTCCAGAAGACCACAATGTGATTGTGAGTCGACATGCCATCTTTCTTGAAAAATAGTTTATTCAAGATAGCGGCATTGGAAAGCAGATTAAGCTTGATGAGAAAGTCTCACAAGTACAACGAGCTAAGGACCAATTGGAACCAAATCAGGTTGAGCCAATAAGAACACTACCTCCTCCACCTCGTAGATCGGAAAAGAGTTTTCCATCCCCCTGAAAGATACTTAGGTATTATTTCAGAGGAAGTAGAGAAAATGTTCCTCATAGGTAATGGTGCTCATGGTGATGATCCCAAAACCTACAACGAGGCGATATCAGATATCGACTCCGAGAAATGGCTAGAGGCAATGCAAGTCAGAAATTGACTCGATGCACTCAAACCAAGTCTGGACCTTGGTAGATCCACCAGAAGGTATAGTACCTATTGGGTGTAAATGGATCTTCAAGAGAAAGATTGGTGCAGATGGGAATGTGGAGACATTCAAGGCTAGACTAGTGGCAAAAGGTTATAGTCAATGCGAAGGCATTGACTATCAGGATACCTTTTCCCAGTGGCTATGCTAAAATCCATCCGCACATTGCTTGCCATTGCAGCCTATTTCGATTATGAAATATGGCAAATGGACGTGAAAACGGCATTCTTAAATGGATATCTTGAGGAAGATATCTATATGGAACAGCCGCTAGGTTTCACATCCAGTGATACTGATCACAAGGTTTGCAAGCTGCAAAGGTCCATATATGGACTTAAGCAAGCATCTCGGAGCTGGAACACTCATTTCAATGATGTGATCAAAATGTTTGGTTTCATCAAAAATGAAGAGGAACCATGTGTCTTTCAAAAAGGTCAGTGGGAGCGCTGTTGTCTTCCTCGTATTGTACGTGGATGACATCCTCCTTATTGGGAATGATATTCCCATGTTGACAACAGTCAAAATATGGTTGTCCAAGGAATTCTCCATGAAAGACCTAGGTGAAGCATCCTTTATTCTAGGAATTAAGGTCTATAGGGATAGACCGAATAGGATGCTAGGACTTTCACAGAAGATGTACATAGAGGAAGTACTAAAGAGGTTTAGTATGGAAAAACTCTAAGAGGGGATTAATACCCTTCAGACATGGTATTCATCTTTCCAAGAAGATGTGCCCTAGCACACCTGAGGAAATAGAATGCATGAGCAAGATCCCTTATGCTTCTGCAATAGGGAGCCTCATGTATGCCATGCTATGTACACGACCTGATATAGCCCATGCTGTGAGTGTCACAAGCAGATATCAGTCAAATCCAGGTGAAGAACACTGGACTTCTGTGAAATGTATCCTTAAGTACTTGAGAAGAACTAAGGATATGATGTTGGTCTTTGGTAATGGAGAACTCCAAGTCCAGGGATACACAGACTCGGATTTCATGTCCGATATAGATGATCGAAAGTCGACATCTGGGAGTCTGTTTGTGTGCAATGGTGGTGCTGTCAGCTGGAAGAGTTCCAAGCAAACATGATAGCAGATTCCACCATGGAAGCAGAATATATCGCTGCATCAGAGGCTGCGAAGGAAGCATTCTGGTACAAGAAGTTTGCTGCAGAAATTGGAGTAATGCCATCAGATGCCATTCCTCTATACTGCGACAACAATGGCGCCATAGCCCTTGCTAAGGAGCCGAGGTCTCACCAGAAAATCCAAGCACATTGAGCGGCGATACCACCTCATCCGCGATTACCTCGAGAAGGGTTACGTCGAGGTCAAGAGAGTCAACTCCGCACAGATAATGTGGCAGACCCACTTACAAAGCCGTTGGGCCAGCAGAAGATCGAAGCCCACCTTGAGAAGATGGGACTTAGACTTGTAGCCAATTGGCTTTAGGATAAGTGGAAGATTGTTAGATATATGTGCCCTAGAAGCCAGAATTGGCTGACACTTATAATACACTTCTAGGGGCAAAATTATAATTTTGACTAAAATCAATAAAATAGGTTATTTTCTATCACATATGTGTATTTAGTGTTTGTGATACATCCTTTGAGTTAATGATAATGATAATTCATATTTTCAAGAGTTAAAAATTTAAGACATGAATAATCATTATTAACTCATAAAATGCTCCCGACCATAGGATCATCATGAGAATGATGATTGATCCGAAAGGTTGGTGTACAATCGCTTCTCTTTAGTAGATGAGTCTTGAGTCTACGGTGTCCTAAAGCCACTTGGCATAGTATCTAATACCCACCTTCGACTTGTGATTGTCGAACTCCTTTATCGCTAGGGCTTTAGTGAAGGGGTCAGCCAGGTTCTCCTTTCCATCGATCTTCTGAAGGTCGATGTCACGTCGATTCATGATCTCCCAAACTAAGTGAAAGCGGCGCAGAATGTGCTTCGTCCATTGGTGTGCCTTCGATTCATTCATCTGAGCAATGACACTAGTGCTGTTGCAGTAGAGCAGGACCGGACCATCAAGAAAGGGTGGTACTCCGAGCTCGGTGATAAACTTTCTCAGCCACAGCTTTTTTTGCAGCATCTGATGCTGCCATGTACTCTGCTTCGCAAACAGAGTCTGCCACAGTATGCTACTTGAAACTCTTTCAGTAGATGGCTCCACCATTCAGAGTAAAGGTATATCCTGATACGCTTCTACTGTCATCATGGTCAGATTGAAAGTTGGAGTCTGTAAACCCCATAAATTTCATATCTGACTCATCATAAATCAACCATTAGTCCTTAGTATTTCTCAAATACTTTTTATGGCTTTAACCACTTTCCAGTGTTTTTCTCCAAGATCGGATTGGTATCTACTCACTACTCCTAGTGAGTATGCCACATCTGATCTTGTACATGTCATGGCGTACATGATAGATCCCACTGTCAAAGTATATGAAATTCTACTCATACGCTCTCTCTCTGCAGAAGTTATCGGACAATCCTTCTTAGAGAGAGAAATTTCATGGCCTATCGGAAGATAGCCCTTTATGAAATTCTCCATGTTGAACCTCTTCAGCATAGTATCTATGTACGTGGACTGGGATAACCCAAGTATCCTCTTAGATCTATCTCTATAGATCATCATCCATAAAATGTAGGATGCTTCTTCCAAGTGCTTCATGAAGAACTGTGATGACAACCAGACTTTTATTTCCTAGAGTGTGGGGATGTCATTCCCGATTAAGAGAATGTCATCCACATACAAGACAAGGAATACTATTGCTGGACCATTTGCCCATTTATAAATGCATGGCTCTTCTCCATTCTTAACGAAGCCATATGTTTTGATCACCTTATCAAAATGCATGTTCCAACTCCGAGATGCCTGCTTCAATCCATAAATAGATCTCTAAAGCCTACACACCTTGGACTCATCTGTGGATGTGAACCCTTTAGGTTGTATCATATACACCTCTTCAGTCAACTCTCCATTTAGAAAAGTTATTTTCACATCCATCCATCAGATCTCATAGTCCAAATGGGCAGCTATCGCAAGCATTATCCGAATGAATTTGAGCATTGCCATAGGGGAGAATGTCTCATCATAGTCAATACCATAATGTTGACGATATCCCTTGGCAACCAGATGGACTTTATAAGTCTCCACCTTTCTATCTACATCTCCTTTTCTTTTGAAGACCCATTTACATCCAATGAGTTTAACCCCTTCGGGTGGGTCAATCAATGTCCACACATTGTTGACCTTCATGAACTCTATTTTGGATTTCATGGCCTCAAGCCATCTCTCGGAATCAGGTCTCTGCATAGCATCCATGTAGGTGATCAAATCCTCATCATTCTCATCGAGTTCGATGGGATTACCATCATAGACTAAGAAATCATAGTATCTGTCCGACTGATGCAGTACTTTACCGGATCATCTTAATGGTGCAGGTAAATTGGGCTCTGAATTTGATCTAATCAAATCCAATTCTGGTTCAGCTATAGGTGTCGACTTTTCTACTTGTTGAACTTTCTCAAGTTCAATCTTAGAGGCAACAATTTCTTTACCAAGAAACTCCTTTTCCAAAAAGATTGCCTTAAGACTAACGAACACTTTTTGTTCTTCAGCATGGTAGAAATAGTAACCCTTACTTTCTTTGGGATACCCTATTAATACATACTTATTAGATCAGGGTCCAAGCGTATCTGTATGCAAACATTTGACATAAGCCGAACAACCCCAAACCTGCAGGTGTGAGAGTGTAGGCCTACGCCCAGTCCATATCTCAAATGGAGTATTTGCAATAGATTTACTCGGTACATTATTCAATACATAACATGCAGTCTCAAGAGCATAAACCCAAAATAAAATAAGTAGACTAGCAAAACCCATCCTGGATCGAACCGTGTCCAACAAGATTCGATTTCTCCTTTTTGATACACTATTATGCTGTGGTGTCCCAGGAGGAGTCCACTATGAGAGAATCCCATTCTCTCCTAGATATGTCAAAAACTCACTGGATAGATATTCACCTCCTCGATCCGATCAAAGAGTTTTAATATTCTTTCTAGTTTATTTTTCTACTTCACTTCGGAATCTTTTGAACATTTCAAATAAATCTGACTTATGTTTCATCAGATAAACATATCCATATCTAGATAGATCATCTATAAAAGTTATGAAGTAAAATTATTTACCTCTGGCACCTGTGCTCATTAGTCTACATACATCAGTATGTACTAGACCTAAGAGCTCAGTAGCTCTTTCACCCTTTCCAGTAAAAGATGACTTGGTCATTTTTTCAAGAAGACAGGACTTACAGATCGGAAGTGATTCACAATCATTGGCTTCAAGGATTCTCTCTTGGGTCAACCTGTTTATCCTATTCTTGTTAATGTGACCTAGCCTACAGTTTCATAGGTAGATATCAGAAACATTATCTAATCTAAGATATTTTTTAGAAGTGTACATTACACTCATAGGCTGTGATAAAATATAAATATTATTTCTTTATTGTCCTTGCATTATTATAACATCATTCATAATGATATCACAATAATCTCTCTTTATAGATAAATGATAACCATCCTTGGTCAAAAGGCTAACAGAGATCATATTCATCAGAAAAGAAGGACAATAATGACATTCATTAAAAGAAATGATATTAGTATTGAGAATAAGTTGAACTATTCTCATAGCTAGAACTGGAATAGACCTGCCATCTCCAACATTCAAGAATCGCTCATTATTCTCAAATGTTCTACTAATTTGAAGTCGTTGCAATGTATTGTAAATATGGACTAGACTTTCGGTATCCAATACCCAAGTAGAAGTATCATAAACAGAGAAATTACAGGATGTTATCATATAACATTCTTGATCAGCAACTACTTGCTCATCTCTCTTATTCAGCCTATTGGGGTCATAGAAATCACGATACTGAGGACAGTTCCTCTTCCGATACTCTTACTTCTTACAATGAAAGCACTCTACCTCATCTAGGTTATTCTTGGACCATATATTTAAATTGAGCATAGAGGCCCCAGCACGAACCACTTCGTGCTGCTGAACAACATTCAACTTTCGATACTTATTATCGAAGTTGGGTTCCATAAGTTAATCACTGTCTAACAGTGAATGGAACAACTGTGGTTAGAGTTTAACTACATAAAGAAGAATCAAAAGCCTAATTAGTAATTGATTCATTAAACCTAAAAATTTAGACTTTAATCAAAAGGTTTTTTTCATTATTTTATTCGAATTGGTAGCCTCTACCTCCAATTTGAGAAATTATCCTAATTTCTTAGTAGATACTAGAATCCACATAAACTATACACAAGCCCAACTATGGTTGGTCAACCTATGTACATCCAAGGGTAGATTCATAACCAATTGTTTCTCCAAATAATTTTTAGTAATTTAATTTTGCCCCAGATATCTTTTTAGTAGGCTAGGGCCTTCACTGAAAGTCTCGGTTAGGTCCAACCATTAACATGATCATACTTGGTCCATCTAACTAATGAATGATTAAGCCCAAGTATGGTTGGTCAGCCTAACCATCATTTAGAGAGACGCAGCCAAGAAATTATATTATAAATGATAATTTCATTAGTAGATAAGTATCAGACCTATGGGCCTTCAATGATTATCCAATTAATGGATCCATTATCATCCACTTAATAGGATGCTATGATCTAGTTATCACTATAACTATTTTATTTTAAGGATCTAATAATTTTAGAGAATTTAATTAATTTGATTTAGAGAAAAGGTCAGATTAACCAGCTTGTCATGGTCCTCCCACTAGCTTCATCAAGTCAGCTTTAGGTAGACCATTAATAGGCTGGTCTAGGAGCACCTAAATCAGTCACACTAATTTACCTAGCTGACATGGATCAACTCAAATTGTTAAGTGATCAGATCAAAACTTAATCTCACCAAGAAGGTTTGGTAAGTAAGATCGGTGGGAGGGTCTGCCAAAGCTTGCCTTGGACACCATAAAAAATGGTCAGGTATGCGGGCTGCCAATTAAAAACCATCGATCATACGTGCCAAACTTACCTTAGACACCAACTGATTTAATTAGTCTTGATTAGATCAACATAATAGTTCAGGCTTGACCACTTAGCCAAGAATCAAGTCCATTTGGTTGTTGTTAAAGACATGGACTTGACCAACTAAAATTATTGTAATTGATCTAGAGAATCCTTGACCTAATCTAAGATAACAATTGATTAGATTTAGTCAATTCTCTAGTTAAGTTCATTCTTTAATCTAACCTTAGGTCTAGCCCAATTAATGGACCTAATCCCCACTAACCCACTAATCCAATGTGTTATGATTCGTGTCGTAGGATCTTTAATTTACAATCCTAGAACCTAATCAAACAACTTCTTAATTCTTAATTAAGTTTTGGGCTGAGGGTTGGGGTTTGGCTTTTTGAAAATGGTTTTCATGTTTGTAAAATATTTTTACAACATGGTTCTATCAATCAAGTTGCATGTTTGATTTATAATCAACATGTAAGTAAAATAAACATGAAACTACTTTAGATCTAATCTAAACAGATTCATGTATTTAAAATAGTTTTAACACCAATCAATTATAAATCAACTTAGATCAAATCTAATATATTTATGATGATTAAAATTAGATTAAAATATTTTTAATCAGATCATAAAATTTTTTAGATCTAATCTAAAATTTTATGATCAATATTTTAGATCAGCACGTACTAGGATAACCTTTCCACTGTAAGGGATAAACCTTACAGCAGGATAACCTTATAGCAGTCCATGCAATCTAAAAACTTTATTTTTAGATTTAAAACTATTTTAAATCTATTAAATCATAAATAAAATTAGATCAAATCTAATAAATTTATGATTAGAAGTAGATTATCACAAACTAGGATAACCTTTTCACTATAAGGGATAAACCTTACAGCAGGACAACCATATAGCAGTTCAAAAAATCTAGATTTTTAATTTTAGATTTAATAATTAGATTATAAATCAGATCTAATATAAGAAATAATCTAAACATGCTCAAAAAATTATGTAATAAAAATCTAGGCTCTGATATCAATTGAAGAAACCAGATCTAGGGTTTCATAGGTAGATCTTAAAACTTTTTCGGAATCAGACAGCGAAAGACTTAAATAAATTAAATATTTATTTAAATAAATATATAAATACCTAGATCTCAGATCTATTATATGATCAAGATATAATATTAAATTAAAAATTAAAAATATAAAAAAGAAGAAAAAGTTGATCACATCAACCTAGATCTATACTACATCTAATAAATGTATGAAATTAATAGATCAGATCTATTACCTATGTAAGTTAGACGTTCTAACTTACTGATCCAGACTTTAGGATGAAGTCATGAGCCACACACATATTCGGCCTCTAGGAGTAATCCACATAAGCCCACGAGCACGATAAAAAATCTTGATGTAGGAAATCAACACAGTATGCTAGTACTGTGCTGATATTTCTTCGATGGTCGATCAGATGCCTCCTTCTTCTAGATTTGGACGTACTGTGCTGATATTTCTTCGATGGTCGATCAGATGCCTCCTTCTTCTAGATTTGGACTCTTCCAAAGAGGAGGAGGAGAGAATGTTTCATATGTAAGACACTCTTAGAAAACTCAAAGGAGGAGGAAGGAAAGTGGTGAACACAGCAACCCTAGAAGAAGATCCTCTTCTTCTTCTCTTTGCTCTCACCTAGATACCTAGTTTTGTGTCTAGTGAATCTTAACGCCCAAGAATCATTTTCCTATGATTTTCATACACCCAAATCGTCTCTCAAATTTATATGTTTTACAAAAAATTAAAATAAAAATTCATTTTAAATAATAAGTTATGGAAGAGCCTTTTCTAGGTCAAATTTCTAAACAAGGTAGGAGCATATATGGCAAGTTGTTGGGGCACCCAACACTTGGGCGCCCCCTCCTCATCCCATGCCAGGGACCACCATAAAAGAGTGCACAAAAATTATATTTTTACTATGGAAATCATAAAAAAAATCAGGGTGGGGCGGCACACAAGGGAAGAGTCAATGTTTGTTGGGATTCTATCATATAGAGTCCAATACCATAACAACTTTCCATCTATTGACTTGGTTCTTAACTAATTCCCAAATAAATAGGAGAGGAAGAGAAGAGAATGCATGAGAGTGCCTGGGGAGAGGATTTTCCATGAAAAAATCCTAAAAAATAGGAGTGGGGGGGCATTGGGGCTAAGGTGACGCAAGGAGGGAAGTCCTAGTTGTACTAGGACTTCCAATTTGACTAGGTCAAATAAAATCTTTTAACCAAATTAAATTAAATTTATTTTAATCTAATTAGAATAGATCTTAGTTCAATCAAGATCTTAATTAAATTAAATTAAATTAAATTAAATTTTGATTTAATTTCTAATTAAATTAGAGATTAGGTTGATACAAGTCCTAGTCTCACTAGGACTTCCAATTTGACTTGGTACAACTTGATCTTTAGACCAAATAAAATTAGAATTTATTTAACTTAATTAAAATAGATCTTAATCTAATTAAGAATCTAATTAAATCAGATTTAATTTTGATTTAATTTATAATCAGATTAGAAATTGGGTTGACCGAAGTCCTAATTGAACTAGGTCTAGTTCTTCCTTGCACTTGGCTTATCCAATAAACCAATTAAACTTGATCCAATCAAGTACAAACTAAATTTAATTAAATTATATTTAATTAGACTTAATTTTAACCCTTTGGCTTAATCAAATTAAGCCAAATAGCAATCAAATTGCTAATCGATCCTCCTACAATACTTATGCTAGGTTAAACATCAATCATATTGATCGTTTAACCTTAGAATAATTCTAAATCGCTGGTCAACCATCTGATCAGATCATGAACTCTAATGTGTGTGACCTCATAGGTTCAAACCTAAGCTGATAGCATAGAAATAGATTTTTATACCAATCGAAGTAACCATCTAACAATGGTACCCAACGGTCGGATATGTTGAATGTGTAGAATAACATCCTTAGAATCCATGTGGATATAGTTTTCATATAATTCATCCCCTTGACCAAAATGCTTGTAGGATACCTGAGAGTTCAACTATCAACTCTGATCAAGTTGTCCACATTGTATTTCAAAATATTAAATTCATCTGATGGATTATCCTGATCAAGATTTTGCTATATTGAAATACATTGATACATTCTTCTCCAACTCTTGGAGTTGTCAATTCCATCTTGATCACACCAATTTTGCAAGTACTTGACTGAACCCAGAAGCCTTCCGTTACTGAATTAAAAATTTAGTTAGTCTGGTATCAAAGCATAGTGAGTTGCTTGCAAGTCGCTAAGGTGATCTCAGATCTATGGGATACTTATACCTATATCCCATCAGAAATATTTTCGATAATAAAATGCTCTGGAGTTGGTCATGTTCAATGATGATGTACAGATACATCTCATCTGTATGCCATACCTGTGTCTCCACACTCCTTGGTTAAGAGGATAACCAACCTATATGGCATACAGCGACCTATGCTCGATAGATGCTGTCGTCCTAATTAATAGTCTATCATTTGGTCATGAACAAATTTAAGGACTAATCGATAAATCTTCTCTTTATTGAATCTAAATAGCCCTAAGGACTTCATCACAATAATGGAGTTCATTAGAAAATGAATACTTTATGATGAAAAGATGTCAAAAATATATTTTATTCATTAATGAATCAATTATAGATACAATGTGGCTCATCCATCAATAGGCTGACGATTGACTTTGGAACACATTTTCTAAAATCTAATGAGTGGCTAGAAGCCATAAAGTCTAAAATGGAGTTCTTGAAAGTCAATAGTATATGGACATTGGTTGATCTACCTGAAGAGATAAAATCATTGGGTGTAAGTGGATTTTAAAAGGAAAAAAGGTGTAGATAGGAAGGTGGAGATCTATAAAGACCATCTAGTTGTCAACAGATTTCATCTGCATTATGGTATTAACTACAACAAGACATTTTTCAGTGATAATGCTCAAGTCCATTTAGATTATGCTTGCGATAATAGCACATTTGGACTATAAAATCTAGCAAATGGATGTGAAGATAGCTTTTCTAAATAGAAAAATGGACGAAGAGGTGTATATGATACAGCCTGAGAGTTTATATTCACAGACGAGTCCAAGGTGTGCAAGCTTTAGAGGTTCATTTATGGATTGAAGCAGGCATCTCAGAGTTAGAACATGCATTTTGATAAAGTGATTAGGATATATCGCTTTGTTAAGAATGGAGAGGAACCCTATGTGTATAAATCGGCTAGTGGTTCTATAGTAGTATTTCTTGTATTGTATGTGAATGATATTCTCTTAATCGACAATAACATCCCTGCATTACATGGAATAAAGGTTTGGCTGTCGTCTCAATTCTTCATGAAGGACTTAAAAAAAGCTTCTTACATCCTAGGGATAAAGATCTATAGAGATAGGTCTAAAAGATTGCTTGGATTATCCCAATCCACGTACATTGATACCATGCTGAAACTATTCAGCATGGCAAATTTCAAGAATGGCTATCTTTTAATAGGCCATGGAACTACTCTCTTAAAGAGGGATTGTCTGACAACTCCTCAAGAGAGAGAGCATATGAGAAGAATACTATATACTTTGGTAGTAGATTCTATTATATATACCGTGACATATACGAGATCAGATGTAGCATACTTACTAGGGGTAGTGAGTAGGTACCAGTCCGATCCAGATGAGAATCACTAGAAAGTTGTAAAGATAATCTTGAAGTATTTAAGAAATACTAAGGACCAGTGGCTCATTTATAAAGATGCTGACTTGAAACTTGTGGGATATATTGATTCTAGTTTTCAGTTAGATCATGATGATGGTAAGAGTGTATCAAGATATGTATTTATTCTAAATAGTGGAGCAGTCTATTGGAAGAGTTTCAAGTAGCATACTAACCAATTCTATATGCGAAGTGGAGTATGTCATGGCATCCAATGCTATGAAGGGTGCTGTGTGGCTGTGAAAGTTCATTAGCAAGTTGGGAGTGACATCCTTCTTGGATGGTCTGGTTCTGCTATATTATGATAGCACTAGAGCCATAGCTCAAGTGAACGAGCCGAAAGCACATTAGCGGATCAAGCAAATTCTGCATCGCTATCATCTTGTATGAGAGATCATAGAGTGAGGTGATATCGAGCTTCAGAAGATTGATGGAAAGGAGAACATGGCTGATCCATTTACTAAAGACTTTAGAATCAAAAAGTTTGACAATCATAAATGGAAGATGAGTATTTGATACTCTTCTGAATAGCTTTTGTCTAAGTGGAAGTTGTTAGGAATTGTATCCTAAAGCCAATCATCTAGATTATAGATGGTTGAGCTTATTATAATTTATACTTGAATTATTAATGAATAAAATTTTTATTCTAATTTTTCATCATTTTTGTGCATCTTTCTTTTATAAATTATTTTATGGTAAAGTTATTAGGACTATTAAGAATTGATAAGGGAGGATTTATCATATAGTCCTTAAATTTATTCGTGACCAAATGATACGTTGTTATTTATGACGACAATATTTATCGAGTGTAGGTCATTGTATGCCATATGGATTGATTGTCCTTTTAACCAAGGAGTATGGTGATACTATATGGCATGTAGGTGAAATGTAGGGGTACACTTCATCGAATATGGCCTAATTGTAAAGTCCTCTACTATTAAGAGTTGCTTGCAAAGTATGTGGGTATAAATATCCTTTCGACCTGAGATCGCCATGGTGACTTGCAAGCAACTCACTACACTTTGGTACAAGACTATATGAATTCTAATTTAGTGATGGAAGATTTTTGGGTGCAGTCAAGTACTTATTTAGTTGGTGCATGAGTCAAGATGGGATTGATCCCTCCAAGTATTGGAGAAAATGCATCATTGTATTTTAATTTAGCAAAATCTCAGCTGGGGTGGTCCATACAATGGATATTAAAATTTGAAATATAATATGGATGATTTTTAGGATTGATAATTAAATCCTAGGTCGTCGTTTGAGCATTGAGGTCATGGGGATGAATTATACAATAACCATATGCCATAGGTTCATGGATATTGTGTTGCGACTATTCGACCTATCCAGACATTGAGTAGCATTACTAGATGGTCACATTGATTGGTATAGAAAATTCTCCTTCATGACAGGCAAATATTCATAGAGAATCATGAATGATGCAACGAAGTTGGGTTTTTTTTGGATGCCAAACCAGCCATAGTCGGTATCATAGGAGGGAATAAGACGGCATAGTTTCGGTGACTCTTTTTGAAATGAAATCGAGGAGGCTGCTCCATGGCTGATGTCAACTTTGTAATCGGCATTCCTTAGTAGCGTAGAAGCACTAAAGGTATCGATGTATAGAGTTTGATGTTTCTTTCAAAGTTCTAAGTCAACGTGCATGTAATACCCCTTTAGTCATGAATGGGAAGACTGTGTAACAAGTATGGATAACATCGATGCTGATATCTTCTATACCGTGTACATGGTTCCCTTGACTGTAGCCTATTGTTGGATTCATTCTTTTTGTTGTGACCCCATACATTGATTGTGAGATTGTCGGACCAAGGTCACAACCTAGAGAAGGATATCCTTATAAAGCTCAGAGAGATTGAGCTAGAGCTAAAGTCCCGTTACCAGTCTTTCTTTCAAATTCAGACTCTGGACATGTAACTAGTGTCAAGGCCTTTTTTTTATTTGAAAGTTAAAAAGAAAAAAAAACTCTCTCTCCATCTTGTATGCTCCCACACTATCAAAGACCCCCTACTTGCACATTAACCTTAGAAAAAGCTTCGTTCTCAAGTACCTAACTGAAAGCCGACAACATACAACATATATGAGAGAAACCTACTATTTTTTGTACTTTACTTTGTGTTTGTGTACCTAAAAGACTGACAACATAGAACTATTGATTTTCCTCTTGCTTGAATGTTTTATTTTACTATTGTTGAACAAAGATTGAGGAGAGATCTAAATGCTGCTTAAGTAGCCTGTCTTTACTTACCTTAATGAATGCCGAGCAAAACGAGTCAAGTTGATGTTCTACTTTATCAAGAGCTTTTTTGGCCTATTGTTTTCAAATGTCAAGATCCATATGTTGAACTTGACTTTGGAAGATCTACTTGTGACGTTTTCTCATGATTGTTGGCATCAACCTAATGTCCCTCGGGATGGTACCTCCCATAATCAAATATGGATGAAACTTAGTATTTTTGGGCTATTCCCCAATTTCCTTCCTAGCGGCACCTTTGAAGACTATTTTTGTTGCCTGTTTTGGAGCCTTTTCTATTTCGGTATTTTCATTGGCATACTATGCGGTCTTCACACAAACCTTTCATATGAATAGGAATAGGTTCTCCAAAAAAGTGAATAAGGTTTCTTACCTACCCTATGACACAGACTTCTTCGAAGATTGGCAAGAGGCCTCTTGGGAATCAAACTATAAAGAAATTCCTTGAAATATGATGTCTACATGTGAGCAAGATGGGTGGGTTATCCACATCAAAGAAAATATAGAAAAGAAGGATGGATGTATGGTGCGTGCAAGCCCCTATCTGAAGTCTCCTTTTTTTTAGTGGGAGTTTGGGCTTCTTATGTGTGAGCCCCTTATGCGAAAGCCTCTTTGGTCTGTGTGTGAGAAAAGCAAGAGAGAAAAGAGACAGTCTTTGGATGAGTCTAGATTTGGCTTCTTATCTCCGCTAACTAACCTGATATCGGAAGCTTTGTAGCTCCCTTTGTACTCGACTATTCACTCCATGTTGACTTGAAAGCATTCTAATTTACCTCGCTACTCTCCATCCCTTCTTTGCATGGATTCACTAACTGGCCTTCTCCTTGTCGAGTCTTGAAGGAGGATGAGTGGTATAGTGATCCTAGAGGTGCCCCTATGGCTCAATCATGGGTTAGCCGGCCCAATGGTGCATACTCCCCTTCCATGTCAACTGGAAGCAAAGGTATCTTGATCCTATCTTGTCATCACTTGAAGTGCAAACTCCTCTTAATCCGCTTTTGATCGATGATGAGAGCCTTTCTCTTCTTTGTCTCTACTTGTTGACGGATTGGAAGACCAAGACCCTCCTTCCCGGAAGACCAAGAACTCAAGTGAGATTGAGGTTGTTTGGAAAGCAGTATCCATCTGAATGAGATTGATCACATTATGGGATAGAAAATGAAGACAAATGAGACTGACGCAACCTAGGGTGACAAGGATAGATAGGGTGAATGCTCAGAGCAAGGTCAAGCAAGAGTGTGAAAGGGGGCATCCCAGAGATTGGCCTTAAAGAAGGGAGCCCCTTGTCAAGCGATTGGAGTGACCACAGAAGCAGAATGGAAAAGGGAAGAAAGAAGCAATCGACGAAGGGAGAAGGCCCGGTGAAGACTCACCTTTTCTCAAGGAAGGAAAGAGGCAGCTGTCATCCAAATAGTGGACTCAGTGAGTCAGAATGGTCAAGCAAGAGAGATTGATTCCATGTGAGATCTCAAGAACGAGTGGAAAGTTAAGCGCATTGGTTCCAGTTCCAGTAGAGCAAAGAGTGGGTGGATTGAACAATGGAAGTCGAAGTAGTCCAAAGGTGAGTCTGCCAGTCCAGAGTTTGGTCAACTGATTAGCCAAACCTTTTGAGTTGTTAGTCGATTCGAAAGCGTGCCACTAATAAGCTCACTTTAGCGCCCTTTCGGATGGCCAGTTTTGAATCAGAGTGGCTAGTGTGGTAGACTATTTTTTTTCGGTACTCTTTTTTTTATAGCGCTAGGATTTCTCGACTATAGATATCTCGAGATATAAGTAGTTCTTTGGGTTGCTTCAGTTGAGAAGGATCCAACTAATGGGGGAGAAGGAGGGTGGGTCAAGGCCTCTTTGTCTATAAGTCGAGTTTGATCAATTTTATCATTTTTATATCGGATACTTCTAACCTTAAAACATAGATTCTTGTGCCTTTTGACTCTGATGCTTTGCCATTTACTGGATTTCTTGTTCTAGTACCAATAGGTGATGACTAGTGCACTAACTGACTCTTGATTATCGTATTTTGCTTACTCTTTTTTAGCCTGGAAGAGCAAACGATCCACCTGGACAACTAAACTGAGACAAGCCCAATCTTTACGTTAGCCTAAAGCCAATAGAGTAAGCAAATAAGAGATACCCTAGTTCCTGATGGTAACAGGTTTTATCCTATAGTACCGAACTCGCCGTATTAAAACCTATTTTTCCTATTATTTTTGGCGACCTTATGACATTGTAATCTTAGTATCTGCTTGTCAGCCTTCTTTTTATTCAGGTGAAGTGGCAGAAATGTAAACCCTATAGTTCTAACTCTTTTTACCAATAAAGGATACTGAGAGAAAGAAGGTGGATAGGAATGTTCCAACTGAAAGAGATGAATAAGAAGAGCAATAAGTAATAGAAACAAGGTTATGTAATACAGATAGATTTTAGTCAACCACAGAGCTAACCACTGCCTTAAGAAAGCTAGAGTGAATAGGCGCTTGTGCGCTAATAGAGTGAGGGTGGGGCTAATCCAAGAGTTCTGGTTTTAGTTCGAAACCACTTCTTCCTCTACAAACAAAAAATGGGCCACACCAACCCTGTCAGTGGAGTTGCACTCGTTGTTCCATGTTCTTAATCAAAGCAAAGTTAGATTCCAACCTCGGACACATCCTCTTCTCATTGATCTATGGAATCGGCTTGCTGTGAGCCAACATTGGAACCAGGTCTTTTGAGTCTCCTACTCCTCTTGCTCTTAGCCCAATACTGGAGGTCGAGTGGAACTGGTTTTTCGAAAGCAAGAAAGACTCCTTTTGTTTAGTGCTCAAAGGCAAGTCAATAAATCGATAGAAACTAAATAAAGGAAGAACAATCATTCATTGATGTAGTCGATCAAGCAGAATAGAATCTATCTCATTGAATAGGGAAAGAGAGAACTATGGAATGCCATAAGGAGAAAGGAATCCGATAAGAGAGAGAAATCACAAAAGGAAGTGGACTCCAAGAATCTGAGAGTCTCAGTTTAATTTCTATCGAATGTAAGTCATTCAGTCCGGACAGCCTCCCACCCTAGACCTATAGTTTCACGTGGGAACTAGGACTACTTTCTAGTTGGTACTACAATGCACAAGCGGTAAGAGCAAACTATCTTATTGGTTTTCTTTACTGCAACATACTCTATGGGCTTATTGTCCCCCTCCCTACACTTGACCTTTTCCTTGCTCTGGCACTGATTGATTAGCTTCATCATCAACATTCTCATTTCCATAGCTTCTCGGATGACGACTGCTGACTTTGTCTTCATTTCATTCTTTGATTGCCATGAGCTTGAGGTAGAGTCGGCTTTTGGTAGAAGGAGAAGAAGAGATTTTACTATGCCCTTCCAATTGAAAAAAAGAAGATACTTACTCTGAAAAACTTGTGAAATTCATCTGGGCTTTTCTTTCCATTGAATAGGAATTGCTCGGTCAACGGTGATAGCTGCTCGCCTCCTTCGATGAAGACAAAGATTGATTGCTAGCTTTAGTTAGGCAGTAAGCAAAAAGGTGGGCTCTCTATCTTGGTAAGAAGGTTCGATCACAGGCTTATAGCGGGCGCTCTCTCTTAGGTGAAAAGCTCTTTTCAAGCAGTGACAGAGAAGTGGGAGACAGAGCTTGAGGAAGAGGTAGGCGGCAATAAAAAAGGTAGTCTATCCATTCTGGCATTCTAGGCTTAAAGCTCAATCTGGTAAACCTACCTTTATGTTTTATTAAATTGTATTCTTTCTAAGATGAGTGGGCGAATCATGTAGTTCTTAAGCTCCTTAGCATAGTTGGAATAAGTATGAAATATCTCTAAAGTTGAGAAAGAATAGTTGGTTGAAGAGGCCTTTATCTTACTCTTCGAGACAGTGGAATCAAACTCTTGTTTGGGATCCACTAGTTCTTTGACTGGAACAACGTATGGATCTGCTTTCGGCTCTGCTCCCGTCTGAGCCTGTTCTCTCGCTGGAAACTTATTTTGTCGATGAAGGGAAATAGCCAATTACAAGCAATTTAAGCTACATTTTTATACTCGACTGGTATCATACATACAAAGAGGGATAGGCTTTCGAGAAAGAAAGAGTTCTATCGGGTTTTTAGACCTTTAAACTACTCTATGTTCTTTGCCAACCTATTTCATATCGTACTCATCATACTTCCTCTTCTGCAATCATCATGGTAAGCTTAAGTGCTTAAATAGTTTTTATTTTCAATTGTAACCAGCCCTTACCGCGATCAACCTTTACCAGCTAGATCGAGGAGAGGAAGAGTTTCCTCTTTATTTTAGGCTTGTTGTATAGTTTCAATAGTAACAGCTTCTCCAACAAGGCCTCTTGAGCCTCGAGCCCAGTTGAAGAAAGATTCTCCTTCAGCTAACACTAGTGCTCCATTCTCCTTGAATATATCTTTCATCATATTTTTATATTTTTTCTTCCTCTAGAATTGCTCTTTCGGTGCTAGAACTAGAATTGGCTATGCTTGGCGAGATCTCAGCTATCGGGCAAAGAATATCTCCAACTATTACAAATACCGGATTTGAGGTGACCACAAGTTGCTTAGGAGGGTCTATTTCAATGACACCATCATTTTATAACTTTTGGATCTGATTTTTAAGAGCCCAACAATCTTCTATCGAATGACTAATAACCCGATGGAATTAACAGTATTTTTGATCTCCTACTCATCCCACCTCATTCGGTCTCTTAGGTTCGAGAAGCTCGATCAACCCTTGCTCTAATAAAGATGTGAAGAAATCTTCAACATCCTCATTTCAAAAGGAATATTCTTTTTCTTTTTGTTCTGTTAGGGTTTTAACAATTTCTTTACCTTTTTCTTTTTCTCTATCTTGCGATAAAGTAATCAACAGACTCGTGTTGATGCTGCTTGGCTTCCAAAAATTTTGTCATGCTTACATTCCTGGGGTACTGTAGAAGTGTTTGTGAAACCGAGCTACAAGGCTATCCCAATCAAGGATTAACCTAGGAGGCAGCTTGCTATACCATACAAAGGCATCTCCTTCGAGTGATTGCAAAAATTGTCGAAGACATAATGCTCCATTCTTAGAGGTCTCTCCGTAATGGGAAAGAAAGTGTGCCAAGTCTTGCTCTGGCTTGCTCAAAGCATTGAACATACAGAATTAAGGCATTACATACCCAGGCAAAAATGGTACACTATCGATCCAAGTCGGATAGGGTTTATCGATAAGATGGACGAGACACGTGGTGATGAAAATCTTGAACGTTCTTGAGAATGAAATCTTGCAGCTCCGTAATACTATTTGGCATTATTTTGTAATCCAGGTCATTTTTAGAAGCCAGATTTACCCCTTTAGTAGATCGTGAGCGGGTCTGGTGATGTTTGGACAATTGGCAACATAGGTGATGGTGGCATTTAGGGTATACTACCCAAAAATGATGGAAGAGGTGCCGCTATTGGTTGTTGGGTCTGACCAACCACTTGTTGAGCTTGGCCTGCCACTTGTTGGGCTTGATTGTTCACACCAACCATATGTGCCATCAAATTGGCAGCTTCAGCTTCTTTTTCTTCCAATCGCATCTACAGTTGTGCTAGCTCTTCCTCTATAGTGTTGTTAGCAGGTAGAGGAACTTTGTTTGATGTGGAGGCAGCTGATGCTGCTGCGACCATAACTGATACCATTTTAGGAAGAAATTCGTTGGATACACTTCTTGAAGATGGAAGTGGAGTGATTTTAGGAGAGATAACCGAGGTAAAAGCC
The DNA here is from genome assembly GCA_006176705.1 of Cocos nucifera. Taxonomy (NCBI): domain Eukaryota; kingdom Viridiplantae; phylum Streptophyta; class Magnoliopsida; order Arecales; family Arecaceae; genus Cocos; species Cocos nucifera. The sequence continues at coordinate 169,288 of QRFJ01005032.1, read as the reverse complement.
TCCGAGGAACTTGATGAGGGTATTATCGGGAACTCCTCAGCAAAAATCTTTAGAGAGAAAAAGGGGTTTGGAGATGAGAGTTATGGTCCACTAAAGAGGGGTTTTCTCTTAAGGTGGTTTTCTTTTGTATTTTCCATTCTCAACAAGTTCTCTTCTTCTTCTGCTTCGATGCACAGGATCTGCTCATTAGGGTTTAACAATGCCTTACTAAAAGCTCGTAATCTGGTAATGGATGTTCTGCAAGATGGCCCTATCTTACTAATAATAATTAAGGGGCTCGACCCTTGATGGATTTTTGCATGACAAAGTGATGTTGAACTCTAATAACAACAGCTACCATCGAGCAGTCCTTTCTGATAGTGCTGGCTTCTTGAATAGATACTTCAATGGGGCCATCCTGGACAAAAGCTAGACTTGGTAGGCTAACATGTAGTGTCTAAGTCTCTGCATGGCCTAGACAAGTGCAAGGCACACCTTTTCAAGTGAAGAGTATCTAGACTCATAGCCCCCTATGTTGTAAGTGGTAAGAGGAGAGTCTTACTTAGATAATAAAAAGCCCGCTCTTTAAGGCTAACTTTTATTCTAAGGTCGTATCATCATGCTGTCCTAATACGCATCCCATCGACGTATCGGCCATTGATAAATATAACAACAGGGGCCTTCCCGATGTTGATGGGATCAGTACTGGTGGGTTCATTAGGTACCGCTTAATCTCTATCTCTCTATAAAAAAAGCCCTTTTCCTTTTCTCTAAAAGGTAAGCTCGCTCCACCCCTTCGATGAATTCTTTCGCAGCAGCTTGAACTAAACCCGGTCTATCAACGTGAATGAGAGAAAAACAAACCCCATTACTTGATCAGGGGATCTAAGCCGCTTGACTCGAAATCCATATAGGACTTTAAGGGAGAACTGCTCTCTCTATCTTAGCTGCTTTCCCTACTATTTTTCTCTAAAGCCTATTTCCTCTCTCTAATCTCCAAACCCATTTCATTCTGGTACTGGAAGCTGCAGCTAACCTAGCCTATCTTCTTGATCCACTAGTACCGAACTGACCTACCGAGTGTACGAAAAGGGGAATCTTTCTCTGAACTGCCTACTCTCTTCCCAAAACTATCGCAAGTTACTCTTCTCTGCCCCCTATTAGAGAAGGGCCTCCTTGCTTATTGACTTGAACCACTAACCTTTAGAGCGAACCTATAGGACAAAAGGAACTTAACTAATGGCACCTGACAAAGAGCAAACAACTTATCTCAACTACTTGACTTGAGCCCCAGTACTAAAAGACGTAACTTCAGGAGTTTTTCTGAGAGAATAGCAAGGCATCAAAAGTAGGGAGAGAGGGAGATCTGTAGTAAGAGCCCCCCTTTCTTATGGCAGGAGGTTTCAAACATCTTCTCTTGTATTTGAATCCGGTTCATCCCTTCATTCATTTATTGACTGGAGTTCTAGGCTTGTTGAGGTGGGTGGGCATAGTTGAACATAGCATTTGCCGAAAAAGATGGGAGGAGTAATGGATCCCCTACTTTCACCTACATAAAAAAAACTTCATGATGTTGAGGGAGAGCTTCATAGGGTTGACGAAGGTATTCAGAGAGCCAAAGAGGAGATGTTTACCATCTAGACTCGTTTGAATGTCTTAGAGAATCAGAAGAAGATGATTACTAAGATGAAAAAGAGGAAAAGGCTTCGTTAAATTAGCTAGCAGAAGAGTGTCGTCAAGCACAAATTAATGTGCTTAAGTCATTTTTTTGGTGAATGTGAACAGTTCATATCTTTTTTTACAAAGTATTTGTGATGGGATGCGAACGGTATTTTGAATGTGGTGACATGTGAATAACTTATACATTTGAGCCTGTGTGGAACAAAGGCGCATCACCGTCTTCATCTGACGAAGCTCCTTCATTTGGGTTATCTCTTTCTACCTTATTTTTTGCTTGAGCCTGGGCTTGTTCTTCATCCCGCACACCAGAAAAGAACTTGGAAGGACTCCAGGATGTTCTTGTCACCAGTAGGGACATCCAATCCTGACCTTGGTTCAGTTTCCACATGGCTGACATCACCTTTAATAACATGTATCTTAAATTAGTCTAAGTCATACAAAGATAACTCAATTCATTCTAAGTCTCTATATGAAGATGAAAAATAGAACGATTGACTCATACCACCTAACACTTCATCAGGAACATTTGTGATTGATGAAGGAATTGTGTTCTCTTCGTTGGAGGGTTCTGCTTCATCTGCAGTAGATGATCCTCCTACATACAACCTGTGTCTCCTTTCTTTTAGATGAGTCTTCTACTATCGAGTCTACTCCTGTCAAAAAATCATATTCTAAGACAATCATTAGTTTAAAACTAAGAATCATTTTTTGAAATTCAAACTTTGAGGTACCTTCTCCTTTGCTGAGCTAGACCTGATTTGAATACCGATTTTATGACCTCTTCTCCAGGGACCTGCTTCATCAAATTTAGCAACGAGAGCCCGAGAGGGTTGAGCAAAACTAGAGGCATCAGGAGCATTGGAAGTTTCATTCCTGACAATCTCATGCTAATCCATCGATCTTGGAGAGCCAACTGGAGTTTGACCCTCAGTTGTATTCCAAGCTATCTCCCTTCTTTTTCTTTGGCATACCTCCTATTTGAGTAAGGCTAGAAAGTCTCCCCCAACATCAAAAATATCTTCCACCCTTTCTATCTCTATCTCTTTGTCATGCTCTTCTTCTTCGCTTGAGGACTAGTAATGGTAGTAGTGGCTTTCCTTTTTCCTTTATCCACACTCTGACCGAAAATAGATCTTAAGAGAACTCTGTCCATTTGGTCTGAGTCCGGATCTTCTTCTAGATTACCTTCTTCTAGATTTTTTCTAGGTGAAGGCAATCTTTTTGGTGCCAAAACTGCCTGACCACCTCTAGAAAAAGATGCACCAATCCCTTTGGCCTTACCTTATGACCTTGGCCAACTTTCTTCATCCCTATTTTTTCCCCTCACAAAAGCAACTCACACATCATCATTCTGAGGAAGAGCCCCTCTCCTTTGAGTGCTATGGGGGTCTTCTTCCTTTTCTTATTGGAAATCCCCTGTAAGCCTTTTTTTCTCTGCCTTTTGTTCTCAGGCACGAAGCCCTATCGTTGACGAATACTTCGTCATCTGGAAAAAACCATTCTCCTCATCTATCATTCAACCTTCTTTCAGTTGCTTTTCTTCCAAGATCTATTGCAAATGAACTGATCTATCTTTCTAGCTTCTGGCCCACTCAACTATGGTAGGAAGTATCAAAACTCCCTCCCTGCTATAGGTTGGGATGGCCACGTTCTCTCTCTCAAGGATATCAGTGTACTCCTTCCAAGCGTCAACTAGATCTCTAGACCGCATGGCAAATCCTGGCCTGATCATAGCCCTACGGACGAGCTAGTCTATGGTGGCTATATCTCTCTAAGAAGGCAAGGCCTTCCTAAAAACCGAAAAAATCAATCAAGAGCTTTTTCAATAGTTAAGAAAATGTTCAAATGCTCTGCCGTATTGGTATGAGCGTTAAACCAGTCAATACTTCCATGAGCATGACTATAAATCCTTGGATTTCTTCATCCTGGCATGGGATCACAATACGGACAAAAGACGAATTGACTTCCGTCTTTAGCCTATATCGCTCCTAGCCTTTCTCTTTTCCTTCCTTTCTAGCCTACCTCTAAAGTTCTCCGCTGTCACCTAGGCCTGAGACATGCCTCCTATCGTGCTTTCCTCCCAAAGGTTACTTCTCTCCTAACTAGCTTGCTACCTGGGAAGCTCCTCTGCTCTGACCTCCTTGCACTCAACTGCTTTGGCATAGGGGTTGGGGGGCGTTAGGGGGTTAGTTGGGGGTCCTGGTGCCTTCTGAGTTTTTAGAGAAAAACCATGTGGAATTTTTGTGATATTTGGAAGCTTATTGTTTCAAAGCGGTGAAAACTCTCGCAAAATTCCCACGACGAAACCTCAAGATACTTTTCACTTGTCTTCTGCGAGTTTAAGACCTTACTTCTGCGACTACTCGACTTTTGCAAGTCCTTATCTCGATAAAATCTCCTTAAAGTCTCCTCTATCTTAGAGTTTATTCTAAAATAAAAATAATCTGCCAATATCCCTATAATGGATTGAGTTACATAGTGCCACCTAGGTTTGGAACCCACTCTTTAGAAGTTCATGTGCACGCATGCACATCGACCATTCTTAGGAATGACCACCAAACACTAAATTTCCAACACCCATAGAATGTATTTCAAAAGTCTGCAGCACAATCTTTAGAAGTTCATATGTACGCATGCATGTGTCATCACCTCATTTGTCGGGGGTCCAAGGGGTCCATAGAATAAAAATCTTCTTCTTTTTCTTTTTATATTTAGATTGTTAGTTGTTCTTAGAAGAGAGAAAGAGTAGAAACAAAGGGTACGCTCTCTAGAAGATTTGCTCGGGGCTGTTCACTTTAACTTGGTCACCTGGTATCTTGAAACCTCCTTGCTTGCGGGGGCAGGAGTGGAAATGTCTGAGAGAGCACTTCGCGAAAGAATCGTGTGGCATGGTGAAAGGTTTCCCATTGGGGTTTTTGGCCCTCCTGGTCTTCACCTAATTGTGGAAGAGGGGAGTTGATACTCTCTCTCACCCCTTTCTTTAGCTTGCTTCTTCCTGTTCGTCCATTTAGGATGGGGCTGGCAGCTCACATACATGAAGAGAAGAAGAGGGGGGTTCCTTGTCTGTCAGTTGAAGAAGGCAACAAGTGGAAGCAATCGATGCTTTGGTCATTTAGTTGACTCCTCTGTGCTTGCTGTCATGCTGGCAAAAGCGGGGGTTTCGATCGATTTTACCTACTATTGGATTTGAACCAATGACTCTCGTCGTATGAAAGCAATACTCTAACCACTGAGTCAAGTAGGTCAAGCTGAGTCAAGTAAGAGAAAATAGACTATAAGAGAAAGCCAACCAACGTGCAACCAGAGTTCTCCGTGGGGTGGAGAACTAAGAAAGAGAAAGCATTATTGCTATACGAAATGAAGCAGTGGCTAGCACGCTAAGATAAACCACTTGGAAAAGGCGTCGCCTTCTCAAACATCTGAAAATAGATTTGGCTCACATGAAGTCACATCAAAGTGAGTCCGTACATGGGAGGAGGCACTAGAGGAGGTCTAAAACCCCTCCTAGGGTGGGTGGTATTGCTACCACCGCATAGCCTGAGCAACTTTGATTGGAGTTATTTGGGTTTGTGTCTAGAAGCATCATTGGTGGCAAGAAATTGTTTACCAATGAAGACTTCGGGATCGTTCCCTAGTGTCTAGACACTGGATATCAGTCTATCCATGGTTGGCCATCGTGGATGCCTCCCCCTCTATTTTCGAAAGATTACAGAATAGGGTGAGTCATGAAAAACCTTTTTTATGAAAACCTATTTCACTCGTAATTGACTAAAGGAGCCATGGATAGAACATAGTCTACACGTTCACTTCTTAACCTAACTTAAAGAATTGGTTTCATTATTTAAACCCTTATTTCTCTAAAATTTTTAGTATTATTGAAAGGCTCGGGTTGTGCTCATGGTGGAGGGATTTAGAAGTCCCTCGCTGCATGGTTGGTCTTTTAAATAAGATAAAGCTACGCCTCTTCAATCAGCTGACAAAGGAACAGTGTATTGCTATATACCTATTCGTTCAATGGGCTCTTCGACAACATCAAAGGGGATTTACGAGCACTAGTTCGTACCTTAGCAAGCAAGCTGCCGCGACCTTCGGTCCACAAGCACCTCTGGTCCTAAGCACCCCCGATCTCCAGGCTTAAGGCAACAGGGAGAGGTAGCCCTTAAAGAAGTCAACTAGATCTTTCTGGTTCACACAACTAGAGTACTGAGATAGATAGGACTAGATGTGGGGCAATAGCAACTAGAAGATGGAACCATCTTCTTCGAGCGGTAGCTTTCCTTTCTTCTTTCATTTTATATGATTAATGACCTATGCATTCAACTTGCTTTGAATATGATGTAGAGGATCAATTTGGACTATGGTGCCATCATCCCGGATCGAAAGCAGAATGCTGAGGGATAACATGCTTCCTTTTCCACACAGTAGTTCACTCCACTCTACGTTTGTTCAAGCTTAAGGTCGGCTAGAGCACAAAAAACAAGGTTTTAAAGCAAGCCAAGCAGCTATCCTTTCCCTCGCCTACTTTGATCCCAACAAGAAAGTCATCACCCTATCTAAGGTATGTTAGCTGAGACTCCATTGCAAGCAGGGACATCATCTCCTAATCGAGCTTGTGCAGATAGATGTTCGCAAGCACAGGTGAAAGAGGAATTCAAAGAGGCATGCCAATAGTTGGCTTGGAAGAGCTGTGCTTTGTGTTATGTCTAGGGTTTTGATTCAACTCTTTCACAGTGCAGCCAACATCCCTTACTTCACATGTCAAGAAGGAATCAATTAGCCCAATGAAAGATCTATTCCGCCTGCCTAGGTGTTGGTGCAATGCTTCAAGTAGTATGCCATGATTGAGTCTGTCGAAGTAGCTATTAGGGATGGGCTTAGGCGGGAAGAAAGGAAAAGTTAGAGACTAAACATTAACTCAGTTTCTCTCATCTTATTTGATCAGTAAGAATTGAAAAGAATGCTTTTTCTAAGGCAAGGATAGGAAGAAGGGAGAAAAGTTTCTTTTGATGATGAAATACGGGCTTATGCTAAACAATCAGACTACTATTCTTCTACTACTATATTGATTGATCTAAGGAGTAGTACTTACTGACCTTTAGGAGGTTTTTAGGTGATCTCTTCACCTCATGTTGTTAGCCAAGGGTTGGTCACGTGTACCACTTCTCCTTAGTATATTATGCCATTTTCGATGCCTTGAAGTAAGTAGGTTAGCCTGAGATGCCCGATGCCCTCTGCAATTGTGCATCTTCCAATAGTCCATCGAACCATTTCACAACACCTCATCATGCCAATGCCAACAAAGCAGTAGGGCAGGGTGGCATACCATGTTCCTAGACCCTACCAAAGAATCGAAAGGAAGGGGACTTGCATTGCTGCCCTGAACCCATGGCAGAATAGGAAGTCGACTGCTGGCCCTCAACGGTGCACTCCCGGCTAAGAGTAATGCCCTGCTTCCAGCTAAGTATAAAGAGTTGGGCCTACCATTCATGAATTCACTCTTGATGGCAAATCGTTAGTTAAGACCCCCTATGAGTGAACTTGGGTAAGGGCTTTCTTCAGCTGGATAAGGCGCATTTGAGCATTGAGGTCATGGGGATGAATTATACAATAACCATATGCCATAGGTTCATGGATATTGCTTTATGACTATTCGACCTATCCAGACATCGAGTACTATTAATAGATGGTCATATTGATTGGTATAGAAAATTTATTTATATGCTACCAACTTAGTATTTGAACTATAGGATCACACATAATAAAAGTTTCTACCTGATTTGATGGCTGATCAAGAGTCTCAATAGACTAGGACTCTATGATCGAAAGTCCCATTAGACTAGGACTCTACCTTCTCGAGTCCCATCAGATTGGAACTGGCATTATTAGTAATTAGATTATTGATTAGATTAATTTAATTAAGTAATAAGATTTGGATTAAATCTAATTAAATTGGATTTGATTGGGTTTGACCCAATTAGGTTATGAGATGACCAAATCACTAAGAAAGATTGAACCCTAATTTGATCAAGTCTTGGACTTAATTAATTTCTAATTTGATTAAGATTTAACTGAGATGGATTAAGCCTAGATTGGTTAGGTTTATTCTAGTCTAATTGGGTTTGGACAAATATGTTTGGGTTGAAACCTAATTGGATAAAATTAAGACACCAGTTTGACTGGACATCTTCCTTGGCATCCACTATTGTTGACCATTGACCATCGCCCAATTTTCTATGGAGTTTTTTTGATTTTCCTATGCCTAAGAAGGATTTTGAGCACCCTATGACTGGATCTTGGCATTGGAGAATGGATAGGATTTTTGCTTGAATTTTGAATTCAAACGAATGGTTGGAACCACTCTAAATTCCATCCTTATCCATCCTCACATGCATTTCCCATCTTATTATCACCCATTTCAGGCAATTTTTTATGGGCATGCATGAGGAGTGAGGAGTCCTTCTGGAAAAAAACCAATATGTGGGGCACTTGTTTCTAGGTGTGAGAAAAGTCAGAGAGAGATTTTCTTGCAGCATTTTATCCTCTCATGCCATTTTTATTTTTTTCACTTTTTGGTCACCCACTTTAGATGAGATCTGAGTGGAATATGCATAGATAAGAAAGTTCGTCTATCGTGAAAATTAGTTTCATGAAAAAAATCCAAGGAGAGTGGGTGTGAGAGCATTTTTGGCGCAAGTATTTGTGAGGATTTGTAGTGCTCCCAAGCCTTGGGAGACTACGGAAGGAGTCAGGATGTTGACTTCAGAGATTTCGGGGTTTGGTTGGTGCTTTGGAGACCTAGGATACAAGATGAAGCAAGAAACCATAGCTGAAGAATCAAGACTGCAGAAAGAAGATTTTCTACAGATTAGCCAGCTCAGTCCAAAATTGGGTCGGCTAAGTCTCAGAGCACGGGCAAAAGAGAGAGCTATGCATTCAAAATTGCTGGCATGGCATAGGACTAGGTTGGCTCAGTTTCAGACTGAGTCGACCTAGTGGAACTTAGCCAGCTCAGTGTTGAGATTGAGCTGGCTCAGTGCACGGGTAGAGTTACATGAGGGTCTATTTTAGGCAAGGGTCTGGATTGATCCTAGGGGTCTTAAGGCCTGATTTGAGAGGTCTTAAGGGGGCTAATTCATGTATGGGTCGGATCTAGATCCAGAGGATGAGAGCACGGGAGACATGGGTGCACATGGGCTTAGTGAGTGCTTTCATGTATTGGGTTAGCCGGAGAGTTTTTTGGTCGGGCCTAATGGCTATGTATAAATACATAGGTTGTATTAGGGTTTCATAATGCTATGAATGCTGTGGAATACAGACCTTTTCTCCCTCAACTCTCTTCTTCTCTTCTCTCTAGAGTTGCCGCCCTAGGATTCTTGAAGAAGGCCTAGAGAAGGGGGCGTCTCCCTCAAGCCCAAGGAGGGAGGCATTCCATCACAGATCCAGGTGGAGGATCGATGGTGTGCTGCCCATAGAGAACATCATAGGTTCCTTCAGATCCATGCTAAAGATTAGGAGCTTCCGCTACATGATATCGATGCTTGTGATGTCAAGAATGATTGGCATTCGAGCGATATCATGGGTCTACAATTTGGTATCCGAGCTAGGTGATGCCTAAAATGTTGGGGATGGTAATATGGTATCAGAGCCAAGTTTTAGAGCCTGATGGTGCATGAAAGGAAAGAAGAAGTCGTACAAGATAAAATCAAAAATCTATACAAGAATTCCACGATATGTCTCAAATCTATCTTGTTATTGCTGTGGTCTGGCCAACCGGGAGCAGCAAATTGAAGTTGGAGGTTGAGAGGATAAATGAAAAGGGATTTTTTCGAGGTGGAAGGATTTGGTGCATGATTTGCTGATCGATCTTGGTGGAAAGGTCAGGGTGTATGACGGTTATGTAATAGATAGGAAGCGCTGGAGTGCTGCAGTAGCACTTTCCTGAAGATGCAGGGTTGAGAGAGGCTTAGCGATACAGTAGTGGAGGAAGGTATCTCAGCAGAGAGCATCAAGATTCTCTAGAAAGATGGGTAGTGTAGGACTATTGAAGAGAGGTTTCCCAAGGGGTAAAAATTGAAGAAAGGCTGAAGAAGAGACTATACGTCCTTCGATGTCTAGAAGGTAGGAAGGTAGTCGGAGATGTATTCAGCGGTTCGACCAAAGCATGGATTTGTGAAGCCTTGGGAGTGATGGAGATGGATAATCCATGGAGGTCCAGTAAGTTAGGGTTGGGCGACTGTAGAGTGGCGTAAAGTCAAATCAGGGAGCCTTGGAGTGCTGTAGGAGCGCTTCCCTAGAGGCACGGGGTTGAGATAGGCTCGGTGGTGCAGCAGTCGAGGAGTGTATCCTAGCAGACAGTGTCAGTGGTATCTCAAGGAGACTGGGTGTAAGTCTTAGGGAGAGCCAGGGAGTCTCAGGGAGCGCCAGGAGGTCTCTAGCAGTCTGGAGTATTATGGATCAGATTTCTTCTATAGGAGCATTAGAAAGAGTTGTGGTTCAAGTGGAGGATGGTTCTTCAGGCGCAACTGAAGTGATGGCTGATGTAGGGGCAGAAGAGAAGGACTAAGGTAGAATTTTTTAGGATTTAGTCATTCATTTTAGAAGAGTTGGATGAGCTCTTGAGTTTCAAAGGTGCCCACGGGTTACGGAGCTATCCAAAATGGCTTCGAAGAGGGCCATGGAGTACAGAGAATTCAAAGGGATAGCGATGGTATTCGAGGTGCAGCGATAGGCTCAGCAGTGCAGCATTGAGTGGTTGGCCTTGAGGGACTCGATGATAGAGTCGGCTTCTGTGGCATCAGGTGGACTTCAGATATAGGAGGAGCTCCATAGTGGTGGCTTCATAATTGGAAAAAAAATTTGGCATGAGTTCAGAGCACTGGTGATGCACAATTCTAGGTAGAGCGACATGTCCAGGTGGACAGGCGTAGCTTTGAGGAGATTGTGTTAGGTGGTACAGCATGTCCTAGTATAGAAATATTGTAGGTTCTCTAGAAAAGTTTAGAGAAAATGATGCAGTTGCTAAGCAGAAGGGATCCTACAATTTTAGAGTGGTGCCAAGAAGCAAGCACAGGTCTTCAGCGGTGGAGGTGGTCATCACAAAGATCTCAAAGGTGCATAATAGCTGAAGAGGATTGGCGAAGGTGATGTTTGCATAGGGGCTATCGAGTGCGTAGTGACAGCTGAATCATGCAGGAGGTCATTGCCAAGGGGTTTGCCAAGACTTGGGGCACCAAGGTGGAGATTGTGAGAATTTGTGATGCTCCTAAGCCTTGGGAGGCCATGGAAGGAGTCAGGGTGTTGGCTCCAGAGATTCAAAGGGTTTGGTTGGTCCTTTGGAGACCTAAGACATAAGGTGAAGTAAGAAACTAAAGTCGAAAAATCAAGACTACAGAAAGAAGATTTTCTGCAGGTTAGTCAGTTTAGTCCAAAACTGGATTGGCTAAGTCTCAGAGCATAGGCAAAACAGAGAGCTATGCGTTCGAAACTGCTAGCACGGCACAGGACTGGGCTGGCTCAATTTTAGATTGAGTCGATCTAGTGGAACTTGGTTGGATCCGTGCTGAGACTAAGCCAACTTAGTGCATGGGCAGAGTTACGCGAGGGTCTATTTTGGGCTAGGGTCTGGGTTGATCCTAGGGGTCTTAAGGTCTGGTTTGAGAGATCTTAAGAGGGCTAATTCATGTATGGGTCAGATATAGATCCAGAGGATGAGAGCATGGGAGACATGGATGTACATGGGCTCGGTGAGTGCTTTCATGTATTGGGTTAGCCGAAGAATTTTTTGGTCGGGCCTAATGGCTATGTATAAATACATAGGTTGTATTAGGGTTTCATAATGTTGTGAATGCTATGAAATATAGACCTTTTCTTCCTCAACTCTCTTCTTCTCTTCTCTCTAGAGTTGCTGCCCTAGGATTTTTGAAGAAGGCCTAGAGAAGGGGGGTGTCTTCCTCAAGCCCAAGGAGGGAGGTGCCCCATCATAGATCTAGGTGGAGGATCGGTGGTATGCTGCCCATAGAGAATGTCATAGATTCCTTTAGATCCATGCTAAAGATCAGAAGCTTCCGCAATATGATATCAGTGCTTATGATGTCAAGGATGATTGGCATTCGAGCGATATCATGGGTCTATAATTTGATATCAGAGCTAGAAGATGCCTGGAACGTTGTGGATGGCAATAGGATTTTTTGAGAGTTCTTATGCACCTTGCCTTCCTTTCCTAGATTATATCTAAGTCAGATTGGTAGGTAATTTTTTTGTGAAAGGTGTTTCACATGAAAATCATAGAGAGGGTGTGTGAATTCTTTTGGGCAAGTGTTCTGATGGTCAAAAAATCCATTGAGTGAGAATCTAAGGTTTCAGGGTGTGGGATGCCCTAGGATTTTGACCTAGGGTTCGAAAAGTGAGATCGAGTGCTGTGAGCATTGGATCTCCACCAACTTTTCCACACCACCTCGCCATCCTACATTGTATATCTTTTGGTCTCTTCGAGCATCTGGGTGATCAAGAGAAGGGGGTCGATCGGGATCGATCAAGATCGACCGTCGAAGGTTCCAGTGAGGAGCTAGATCTCCAATAGAGTTGATCAAGATCAGGAGCTTCATGTGGACCATCCATTGAGGCTAGATGATCCATGTGGCTGCATCATGATGCTAGGAGCCTCTTCCAAGTTTTTAGATTGTGGAGATCATCTATCCACACTTAGGTATCATGTTTTGAACACGAATAGTAAATATGATTTACTTATCCATGCATTCAATATTTCTTATTAATATGTAACATGTCTCGATCCTAGTGTAGGGTTTAATTATTAGATCATTACATGCATAGATTAATTAGATTAATCTATAGTTTTTTGCTATAATTTTCAAAAAAAATTTCAAATGCATGCTTTAAACCCTGCATGTTTTTCTACACTCCCACAACTGCCGACCTAGAGGTCGAGGTGGTTTTACTGACTCTTGTATCACCAGCCAAAATTGTCGAACCATTGCCCCTTGCTGAGAAGAAGAAGAGGGTTAGAGAGCAGAAGAAGAAGTTTGTCGCCAAGAAACCTCAATCGCATAAGGGTGCTAGGGAATCTAGTGGCGATAATATCGATTGGGATAATGCTACTCTCAACAACTGGAGGGTTATTCAAACTCTTCTAGAATATAGCCTACTATCCACTGAAATGGAGAGAATTCATGAGTTGAACTTCTAGGATCAAAAGAAGGGAACAATCTTTGCCTTTCTTGAGATATATACTTCATCGTTTGTCAATTTTAAGTATTTCATAGTGGTGAAGCTAATTCCATCATTTATAGGTGGGCCACTTTTTGTTTGTTATCATCGAGATGGATACCAACTATAAGGCTAATGTTGTCAAGGCTAAGAAAGACACCGAGGCTACCAAGATTGAGGCCTCCAACTGCAAAGCCGCGTTTGAGCATCACAAGGAGGAGCTCAAAGGGTCAGAATGGATCTTGGTGGATGCAAAGGAAGAGTTGGTCGAAATAAAAAGTATCCTAGATGAGGCAAAAAGTGCCCTAAAAGAGGTAAAATTGGATTTGGCTTTGCAGAAGGAGAAGAGGAAGGCTGCCAAGTTTGAGACCACCAAGGTTAGGAAGGAGGAGAAAAAGAAAGTGGCGGAGGCCAAGCACTTGATAGTGGAAGAATTCAAGTCTTCTAAGAAATTTTCTACAATCAAGGTGTAGTTCATTGGAGAATCTTTCGATGCTAGCTTTGAGACCTATTGGCAGAGAGTGGCGAACTATCATCCCCATTTGAATCTTGCTTTCCTGCAAAAAGAATCGGATAACCTCCCAACTAAAGCCAACCTTCCAACTGCTGAACCTTCTGTCGAAGTTGGAGAACTTATAGAAGTGCCTCTAGCTTCCAAAGTCGATGCAGGTCATTCCACCGAGGCTGAGCCAAGCTCCTTTGCTGTCCTCCAGCTCAAGGTCAGGGACAATCCTTAATTATACCATTTTCTCTTTCTTACCTTTATAATTAAATTTTTGAGTAATGAAATTTTATTTTCCTCGTACCTTTTCTTGTGTGTCATGGTGTGTTTGCATAACAGAGTGGTATTTGTAGATACTGCCACCGAGCTCAAAGTTGGACTATGGCCTCTTCTTTGCCTTAGGTTGTTCCATTTAAGGATTGGATACAATCTTTAGGGAAAGAGGTTCACCAGGCTAACAATAAATTAGCCAAGGTTGAGAAAGAGCTCTAGAGATTAAGGAAACATTATAAGATAGCCATGACTAAAGTTAATTGTTTGCATTGAGTAGTCAGATAGGCCTACAGGGAGTATTCATCGAAGAGATCTCAAATGTCTGACGAGCTCCAGCAGGTATCAAAATTTGCAAGTGAAAGGGCTTGGCATTTGATCACAAAAGTGAGTTTCCTTGAAGGTAGAATTAGAAATGCCAAGAAAGAGATCCAACACCTAGAGGAAGATGTACATTGGTCCAAGAGTCATGAAAAAAAAAAATTTCAGAACTTATGAGCTAACTTCTTATAGCTGACCAAGAGATAGATCAATTTAAAGAGAAACTTGCAAGCAAAGTCCAAGCTGGCTCCAAGGGAGATTCAAACAAGCTCATTTGATTAGAAATACTCTTATGAATCTATCTAAAACTAATAACAAAGATAGGTCCAAGCTTCTGCAACTTCAAATCTAAGTAAAGCATCAAGAGAAGGCTATTGAAGATGTAGAAGCAAAGTTAGCTATGCTTTGAAAAAAATTGAAAGAATTGGAGGCTGGCTCGATGAGGGTTCAAAATCTATTGAAAGAGAGTTTAGAGACAAGGAGGCAGTATGAAGATCAAATAAGGGATTTAAAGAACTCCTTGATGATGGCCAGGGTTGGTTTTTAAAGATCAAACTCTTGTACTTGCAAAATTTTCTTCTCTTCCTTTTTTTTTTGTAACTAGTCTTTAACGGCCTTTGTAATCGTTTCTTCTAATGAAATAACCCTCTTTTCAATTCATTGTATTCTAACTTATTTGTCATGATCTATGTTTGCCAAATTCTTTTTTATTACCTTGGATTTTTAGCTGATCTTATTTAAACCTCTCTTCACTGTTTAAAAATAAAATTCTTTTGAACTTGCTTAAGGATGAGCTTCACTTTCTATTTAAGAGTTGGAGGCCTTCAACCTTGTTTAAGAATGAGATTTAGCTTGATATCCCCCTTGTTTGAGAACAAGGGTCTTCAACCTCGTTTATGAACGAGGTTCACCTCCTGTTTAAGATTCGAAGGCCTTCAACCTCATTTAAGAATGAGGTTTAGCTTGATGTCCCTCTTATTTAAGAACAAGATCTCGAACCTTGTTTAAGAATGAAGTTCACCCTCTATTTAAGAATCGAGGGCCTTCAACCTCATTTAAGAATGAGGTTAACCTCCTGTTTAAGAACTGGAGGCCTTCAACCTTATTTAAGAATGAGGTTCAGCTTGATGTCCCCCTTATTTAAGAATAAGGATCTTCAACCTCATTTAAGAATAAGGTTTATTCCCTATTTAAGAACTAAAGGCCTTCAACCTTATTTAAGAATGAGGTTCAACTTGATATCCTCCTTATTTAAGAACAAGGATCTTTAATCTCATTTAAGAATGAGATTCACCTCCTGTTTAAGAACTAGAGGCCTTTGACCTCATTTAAGAATGAGGTTGACCTCTTATTTAAGAACTAGAGGCCTTCAAGTTTATTTAAGGATGAGGTTCAACTTGATGTCCCCCTTGTTTAGGAACAAGGGTTTTCAACCTCATTTAAGAATGAGTTTTATCCTCTATTTAAAAATTGGGAGTCTTCGACCTTGTGTAAGAATGAGGTTTGGTTTGAGTATCCCCTACGGCATTTCGGACATACAAAAATTGGAGTTAGTAAATAAATTTTTTTTTATTGAAATATAACTATTGATAATACATTTGTAGGTTTTTGGAGCTCCTTGGTTTGGCTAGTGTAGCCCCTCTGAGCTTCTTTAGATGATAGGTTCCTAGTCTAACAATCTCCTTTACTTCATAAGGGCCTTTCTAATTTGGAGAGAGCTTACCTTGACTTCGCGGTCAGGAAACCTCTACTCGATGTAGCACCAAGTCGCTATTTCTAAAAATCTTGCTTCTGACTCAAGAATTGTAATATCGAGCCACCTTTTGCTGATAAGCTACCATTTGAATTTGGACTCTTTCTCATTTTTTCTCCAACAAATCGAGGTTCAGCCTGAGGTCCTGTGAATTACTTTATTCATTAAAATTTTCTACTCAAGTTGAAGAAATTTTAATTTTAATTGGAATAACTACTTCAGTTCTAAATACTAGAGCAAATGGAGTTTCTCTAATAGATAACCTTTGAGTGATTCTGTAAGCCCAAAGAATATGGTAGAATTCATCTGCCCAACTACACTTTGCTCACTCGAGCTCAACTTTGATTTGTCACTTCACCTTCACCATTAGCTTGGGGATGGCCTATGGATGTTAAATAATGGAAAATATTCAGGTCATCACAAAACTCGATAAATTTTTGTACTATGAATTAGCATTCATTATCAGTATTCAATGTTTGAGGTAAGCCAAATCTGCATATAATAAATTTTTGCTATCTAGATGCCATGGAAAATGGCTCGAAAATATCCATCCCCTATTATACAAAATAAACAAGGGGCACCTAATGGTGTTAGCAAAGTTGCTGGTTGTCATTCGATATTAGCATTTCTTTGATATCGATCTGCTAGGATTTATGGTGCTCCCAAGTCTTGGGAGGCCATAGAAAGAGTTAGGGTGTTGTCTCTGGAATACTAGGATGGGTGTGAGTCCTAGGGTTAGGACAGGAGTTATCCTAGGATAGAGGCAGTGTGTATCCCTCCACGGACTTGAGGTTTAGGTGTGAGAACCTTAAGGGGCTTGGTAGGTGCTCTAGAGACTTAGGATATAAGGTGGAGCAAGGGACCAAAACCAGAAGAAGAGTCAGCCAAGAGAAAGGGCTGACACACAAGCAAGCTAGCTCAAATATGTAGTCGAGCCCTTGGTTGACTCACAGGCAGGCTAGCTCAAATACGTAGTCAAGTCAGCTCAGGCTAAGACCAAGTCGACTTGGGGTAGATTCGAGCTGGCTCTCTCAAGTAGATGAAAGACAGAATTCGAGTGAGATGTAGTCAAGCCAGTTTGACTTCTAATAGAGCTGCCTCGATGGTGGCGAGTAGAACTAGATAGGATTTTCTATTTTGTCTTAGATTGGGATTAATCTAAGGGATCTTAAGGCCTGGTATATAAGGTCCTAAGGTAGCTAACTCATGTATGGGTTGGATTTAGATTCAAAAAATGAGAGCATGGAAGACATGAATGTACATGGACTCGGTGAGTTCTTTCATGTATTGGGTTAGCTAGAGGAGTTTTTGGTCAGGCCTAATAGCTATATATAAATACATAGGTTGTATTAAGATTTCATTATGTGGATTGGAATGCAGATCTTTTCTCTCTTAATCTCTCTTCTCTCTTCTCTCTAGTGTTGTTGCCCCAGGGTTCTTGAAAAAGCCTAGAGAGGGGGGCACCTCTCTCAAGTCCTAGGAGGGCAGTGCCCCATCATAGAACCAGGTGCTGGATCGATGGTTCGCTATCCTTAGAGAACGTCAAAGGTCTCCTTAGGTCCATGCTAAAGATCTTGAGTTTCCATAATATGGTATTAGAGTGGTACCATAGTTTTCTAACAATTGGTATTAGAGCTGCTGATATTAGGTTTTAACAATTAGTATTAGAGCCAGAGTTATGCATGAGAGCTTGATGGTGCGTGAAAGCAAAGAAGTCATATAAGAAGAAATCAAAAATTTGCACATCTATTCCATGATATGTCTAAGATCTATCTTTATTATTGCTATGGTTTGGCTAACCAGGAGCAACGGATTGAAGGTGGAGGTTGAAAGGATTAACAGGAAGCATTTTTTTCTAAGGTGGAAGATTTGGGTGCATGATATGCTGATCGATCTTGATGGAAAAGCCGAGGTGTATGATAGATGATAGGGTTTCTCTAGGAAGATAGGCAGCATTGAGCTATTTTGATTGATGAAGAGAGATTTTTCAAGTGATAATGATCAAAGAAAGGATGAAGGAGCGACTATACATCTTTTGGTTGTAGAAGGCAAGGAAGTAGTCGGGGATGCATTCAACAGTTCGACTAGAGCATGAATTTGTGAAGCCTTGGAGGTGATGGAGATAATTAATTGATAAGAATGCGATGTTATCGTTAAGACACCATGTTTATCAGTTTAATCCGACTTCTTAAAAATACATAGATAGCAGTGAGTTGAGTCGAATCCATGGGAAAGATAGTATTTTAGATTTGAAATCTTTGATTTTTGAAAAGAAAAGAAAAAAGGATTTGAGTTTTTGAATCAAAAGTGAAGTCAAAAACGAAAATTAAAAGGTGCAGAAATTTAAAGTTGGTACTAAGATCTACTAGTTAGATCTTAGCATCTACTTATAATAAAATAAAAAGCAATAATTATAGTGTAGAAATTAAATTACAATAAAAATAAAGAGCTAAAATTAAAGTGCAAAAAATAAAATTTTTATTAATTAAAATTTTAAAATTTAAATATATGAAATTTAAAAAGAAAAAAAATAAAATAAAATAGCTTGATCTCTGGTCTTGGATCAGCATTGGTGGAAAGATGGTGTAGAAGCCCAGCTCTTTTTCTCAGCATTCGTTGCTTTGAAGCAGCCATTAAACCATAGCCTAGCTTCCTCCCATACCAAAGCTTCACCTTGATCGAAGACAATGAACTCTGGAGGCTTGGGGTCTTATTTATAGAGCTAAGAGGTCTATAGAGTTTTCTTCTAGGCAATGTGGGACTAAGGAGCGTTTTCATCATCAAAATATGGAGAAATCTAAGTAAAAATTGGATTAAAAGGAGTTCTGGATGAATTCTATTGCTTTGAATGAAATCTAGCCATTGATAGAAATCCAATAGATAAAAAATCATCAAACTCAGATGCATATTACACCAGATCAAGTCGGACTAAATTCTGGCCGTCGGATCGCATGTTGATGGAGGAAATCTAGCCGCTGATCATGCATCAAGAGTCCTGATCATCATTGAGAGTGTTCTGGACCATTGGATCATCCCCTAGACTGAGCGTTGCCATTGGATGGCGATCCGCATGAAGTCTGATGTAGAAAAACTCCCTCCACCATCCGATCTTGACCGCAAGCTACCAGAGCCGTTCGATCATGCCTTTACTATTGCCATGGATCATGTGGACCGGCTACACCATACACCACAACCAATCAGTGCTCGCTGCTTTGATGCAAAATTATCTTTTTATCCTATAGATCGTGATAGATTTTTTGTAAACCCTTTAAGGGTCTAGGTCCACCACGTGTCGCTTTATGATTCATCGATTTCTGCTGAGCTGGCAGTCTACACCTGGATTGTGGACCGATTGGTAGCTTCTGCAGCTGAGTCAGCTTTGACGGCTTGGCTTACAGAGCCGGCTGAGCCATTTTCCTTTTTTTATTTAATTTTTATTTTTTTTATCTTTAGAAATTCATATCTTCTCCGTTTTAGCTCTATTTTGCTCAAAACTTATTTTGTTATGATCAAAAAAATGAACTCTTTCTATTGATTATAAAATTTTATTTTTAAATTTTATTATTTTTAATTATTTTTTAATTAATTAAAATATAAATTTCTTAAAAATATATATAAATTGATCATTAATTTTTAAAAATTAATATAAATTAATTAATAAATTAATACTTTTATTGTTGAATTTATGGTACTTATCACACCCCCCAACTTAAGTTTTGCTCATCCTCAAGTAAAGAAAGAATTTAGTTTTAAATACCTTTTAACTTTTGAATTTCGAATTTTACTTGAGCAATTTTCAAAATGGCCATTGATATTTAGTAGAGCTTAAGTAAGATATATGATTGGGGTATTAATACTTATCAATAGAAAAATTAAGTAAAGAATATTAAATTTTTCTAAATTTTTTCTAAATTATCCCATCTTTATCTCTGATTTGTCTAAACTTTCATATAGGCAAGTGTATTGCTACTTTCGCCCTTCATTTATTGATTTTTATTTTTACATTGCCCATTTTTTGATGTGAATATCATTGCTTACTTAGGCAACAGAACCCAGTTACTTGGTGGGAAACCAATATATATATATATTTTAACATTGTACCACTATTGAGTGTCTTAATCTCTTAAGCTTTCTATTTGATCCATGTAGCGAGTCTTGGGCCAATGACTTTAAACTAGTTGATTTTAGGGCACTAGATATACAATACCCCTTGGGCTTACTAGCTCGAATCAAACAGGCTACGAGTTAAGACTAGCTTTACAATGAGCTTCTTTGCCCTTCCGATCTTTTGATGCGAAACTCAATGCTTGCTTAGGCAAAGAGGCTCGGTTACTCAGTGAGAAGTACTTGAAAACTATTTTATTTAATTTTTTATATGAAAACTATTTTATTTAATTTTTTATATACAGAAACATATAGTTACCCTACACAAGCCTATAAAAAGTAGACTTTTCTTTGATGCAAGTAGTAAAAATTAGAAATGCTCCAAGAAAATTTTTTTTATATTCTAGACTTAATTCTTTATTAAATTTTCTTAATACTTGATTCCTCAATATCTCGTATATTCTCTTATCTGTGTATCAATTATTTTTTAAAAATGCTTAGTTTAATTCGATTTTTAAGCATAGTCAGGTGTCTAAATACTAAATACTAACTTTTTTGAGGACTTAAAATTTTAAAATTTTTATTTTTTTCCTTCCAACTTAATCGGCATTATCCTTAATAGAGAAGAAAAAATAAAGGGTGTAATAAAGAACATGAAAGGATACACCTAACTATATTTTTGGTTCAGCACATACCTTTGAAAATTTAGGCTCTCCCTCCAACTTATTCAAATTATCCTAAAAAAAAATCAACTGAAAGAATAAATTAAACTAAAGAAAATTAAATATTGGGTTGCCTCCTAATAAGCGCTAAGTTTATCTTCTTCAGCCAGACACAATGCAGCTTGCTATCCAATGTCGAATATTAGATTGATAAATTTCAATGGTTTTGAATTGTAATCTCAGAAAGTTAATTTATAATCCCATTATTGATATAATCATTATTAATTTTAGGGACATAATTTGTGATCCCATTCTCAAACCCATGTTTATTTAGAATTTCTCCTATTTGTTCTTCTAAAATACTCATGAATGGAGTTTTTGTATTAAGAGTTAAGTTTGATTCAATGGATACTGGAATGGTGACAAAAGGCGATTTTAATTCTAGAGGTAAATTAATGTGATCTTGCTTAAACAACTCCGTTGACTTTTCATTACATGCCTCTTGATTTTTGTAAGAAGAACCGACTTCTAGGGTTGAAGAAAATAGGTTTTTAGGTTTATAAGTTTTGGATAAATCATCTATTCTCTTTTTTCCTATGTCTATCTCATTTAAATTGGAACTAGCATCAGTACTAATTCCTGGCTCGGGTTCTTTTATGTAGTTAGTCTCAGTACTAACCAATTCCTCTAAGTGTATCCTATGTTGAACTATGAAAGGGCTTATTTCTTTAATGTTTGTCATGGTCCAGCCTATTGCTTCTTAGTTTTCTCTTAAGACTGCTAATAATTTCTCCTCTTGGTTAGAATTCAGATCTGATGCAATAATTATAGGTAAGGTTTTCTCTGGACCTAAATATACATACTTGAGGTGCTCAGGGAGGGGTTTCAACTCTACTTTGGGTGCCTCTTCTTTTGATGACTCAGGTGATGGTTTAGTCATTTCTATGAATGATTTAGTGGGAGGCTCAATAGACTCAGCACTCAAGTCTTCTCTAGTTTCAGATGTATTTACCTTATTATCCATATATTTTTTCTGATCTCAAGGAATGAATAGCATTAACTTGATTAACCTGGTTTCCTTGGAATGGTCTATCATTTTGATTCTTGGGGTTGGGTTCAGGTTGGCTAGGTAGCCTACCTCGTTCACATTCACTTATGGTAGATGCCAACTGACCAATTTCTAAGCAAGCTATGGCCTGAGAATTTGAATTCAGAATTTGGCTCATGGTTTGCATGAAATTGCTTAAGGTAGCATTGGTGTCATTATTAGATTTGACTAGGGTTTCTAGGCTTTTCTCTAATGAACTAAGTTTCTTTTCATTAATATTAAAGCTTGATGGTGGCAGGGTGTTTATCACAGGATTAGACCTTGGGTTCTACTGATTGAAACTTAGACCGCCTATATTTGGATTTTGTGATCATGAAAAATTTGGATGATTCCTCCAACCTAGGTTATAGGTGGGTGCATAGAGATTGTTTAACGGTCTCTGATATGTGGCATTCACTTGTGCACATCCATTATCTAATTGGTTCATTGGGAGGGGACATTCCTCAAGGATATGGTTTGGTGCATTGCACCCATTGCACATAGGTGCAGACATTTGGTTCACATTGGCTAGTCTCTGAAGTTCTAAAGCCTCTAACCTACGTGTCAAAGTTACAATTTTAGCTTTTGCAACTAGGAAGGTTTGAATTTGGTAAATTCTACCTCTTGAAGGTGTGGATTTTTTTAGTTCCCTAGTTATTTTCCATTGAAAACTTTTCTCGACTAGGTCTTCTAAAAATTGCCAGGCCTCATTTGGTTCTTTGTACATAAATTATCCCTGGCACATAGACTCTAGCATTGTTCGAGAATTTGAATCTAACCCTTCATAAATTATTTGGCATAGCCTCCAAGTTTCTATTCCAGGTGTGGGCATTGGGTCAAGAGGTTCTTGAATCGGTCGAAGTATTTCCAAAATGATTCATTAGCTAGTTGATAGAATTGGTTTATTTCATTTCTAATTCTAGCTATTTTATGATGAGAAAAATATTTTTTTAAGAATATTCTCACAAAGCCCTCTCAGGTCATGATAGATTGATTTGGAAGACTATAAAGCCACTTTTTGGCATTATCCTTAAGGGCAAAATTGATTAATCTTAGTTTGATTTCATGCTTTGACAATTATTGTAGTTTCATGGTTGCACAAATCTCTTCAAATTTCCTAATGAATAAATATGCATGCTCTATTCCTATGAATTTTGGAAGCATGTTAATGATTTGAGGTTTAATTTCAAAGTTGTTTGCTGTGGGTTAGAGCAACCTAATGTAAGAGGGTTGGATAGAACTAACTGGATAACATAAGTCCTTAAGGGTTTGAGGCTGAGGCTGATTTGCTAAATTTATTATGGATGTTGAGGTTGTAGGGTCTGAAACAGGAACTAAATCCATTTTGACTAGTCGACCTGAAATCCTTCTCCACACACTTCACAATGTCCTCAATCTTTTTTTTAAATTTAATTTTCTTTTCTTTTCTTTTCTTTTTTTTAAACTCTCTATTTTTTTTTAAGTTCTAAGTTAATTCACCCTTTTCAACCCTAGGACAACCATGCAACATAACTCCCCATTGTGTCAAGGCAATAGAGATTGAAAATACCTAAAGTAAAAATTTTTATTTCCAAATAAGCCTCAAACAAATTAATCTTAACCTAAGATCAGCCAAGACCTAGACAGCTCCTAACTATTCCAAGTCAGCCTTCGAGCACTCCAAGTGTAGGATAGCCAATCAACTGGTCAGGTAAGTGTAAGATCCGTGGGAGTCTCTCCGTTGCTTGCCTTAGACACCAATTGTGCTTGGCTAGGTAAGCTAACGGAATCAATTAGAAATCACCTTCCTTCAAACTCAGTCATCCCTGAACCATTTTTCTAGACACCAGTCAAATTGACTAACCCTAACCTGGTTCAACTTTTAGGGTTCCTTATCCTATTGAGCTTGAGCTCCTAGGGCCGATGTCTAATTGGTTTTAAAATTAAAGGCTTAGGTCAATGCAGGATGCTGGTTGATTATTTATGGGCCAAGGAAGGATGATCAAATCTCTACATTATCTTGTTTAATTGGGTGTTGCCCTTAATTTAGTTTAATATGAATATGCACAAAAAAAATTTCAATCAAAGGGTTCTATACAATTTAAACTAGATGCATGTAACTAACTGAATTCTGAAAGACTTACCTTGCCTCCAGCAATCATCAAAAAAAATAAAAATAAAAATAAAAATAAAACTAATATGATGCATGTTCTAAGTAGTTAGAATTTCTAATCTTATAATGAGATTTTTAATTAGATTTAAGTGGATATTTTTTAAAAATTTAATTTAAAAATAAAATAAATAAATAAATAAAAGAAAAAGACTAGGGTTAGGATTGATCTCACCAAGCAAAACTAAATGATTTATTCCTTGCCCTAGTTTTTTTTGTTCTTTAACATCTTTTTCTGCAAAATAAAAAAAAAAGTTAGCAAGCACTATTTGCAAGAAAATAAAAATTTTATTTATAATTTATTTACAAAAAAATTAAAGAGATAAAAAATTTAATGTCCGTGCCTTTTCCAGTAATGGCACCAAAAACTTGATAGAAATGCATTTGCCAAAATTATTTTTAATTTATTTAAAATAAACTAAAAAAATTAAAATCAAAAATCAAAAATAATCTTCGGTAATGGTGTCAAAAACTTGGTGCATTTGCCAAAATTATTTTTAATTTATTTAAAAAAATTAAAATCAAAAATAAAAAATAATCTTCGACAACGACACCAAAAATACATCAGAAAATACATCAGCAAATTTCTTAAGAATAGAATGTACCTGAGATGGAATGTCATGCTCGGCTAATTTGCCCTTCTCCACCACTACTAGCAAGTAGCCGGCCTCCATCGCCACCTTTAGGCATGCATGTTTTGTCAGAAGATTAATGTTGGACTTCAATTTTGATTTGGATAACTGCTCTTCCTTTATCAGTGCTAGAGTGATCTTCTGATTTTCTTTGAAAAATGCATATGTATTCTGTCGGCCATCATGAGTGATATTGCGGTCATACTACCATGGCCTCTCCAGAAGTAGATGGCAGGCATCCATGGCTACTACATCACACCAAACACTAGCATAGTACTTCAATCCAATCGAGAAAGATATAAGGCAACAACTATCAACAACGACTTCACTTTCTTTTTTGAACCATGAAAGTTTGTATGGCCAAGAATATTTTTCTATTGACAGGTTCAGCTTCTTGATGGCCTCCTGGGAGATAACATTCTCGCAACTACCGCCATCGATAATTACCTTACAAACTTTCTTCATAATTGTACAATAGGTATGAAAAATATTTGTTTGCCTCCAATCTTCTTCCTCTCCTTTTCTTGGAGCCAGCAAGCTCTTTGCCACAACGAGGTCTTCTCCGCTATCTCCCAAAAGCATAGAATCATCCTCCTCACCACCAGTTTCATCATATGCAGGTTCTTGATCTTCATCAGCAGGTTCTTCTTCTTCAATTAATAGCTATTTTTCAGGATGACTAGCAGGTTTCTGGCACTCATTCTAGGTATGCCCAATCTTGCCATAATTAAAGCATTCAATCATAGAAGATCCTGCTTGAATTGGTCTTGGAGGTCTCGTATCAGTAGTATGGATAGGAGGGGTAAGGGTTGGGTTGCACCGTATATTCCTTTGATTATCAGTTGTTGGTGCTCGATTGGTTTGCAGGGGAGGTTCAGGTCGGGGGAAAGATCTTCGCCACAATTGCTCCTCAACCACCATAGCCCTATGGTATGTTTCTTTGACTGTCCACATGATGTGAAGTCACAGGGCATCTTGGATTTGTTAACGTAGGTCTCCGAGATATTGCGTGACCATCTGCTCCTTGCTTTTAGCCAGATCGTTTTGCACCACCAACAGATAGAATTCCTCTGTATAATCATCAATGGATCTGGGGCCTTGCCAAAGATTTTGCAGGCATTGATAAAGAGTTTGTGTATAGTTGAACGATAGAAACTGCTCTCTTAATGCCTTCTTCATCTTCTCCCAATCTTGAATTTTTTGTTTGCCTCTACGCTCTTGGATTTTCTTTATTTGCTGCCGCCAAGCAGAAGCATGACCAATTAATTTAAGAGTGATAAGTTTTACCTTTTTGTTGTCAGGAACCTCTTTGTATTCAAAGATGTGCTCGATTTGATCCAGCCAATCAAGGAACACCTCTATTTGTACACTACTCGAATATTCAGGTAAATCTACTCTGATTGAGTCGAACCAATGGGTTGATCGCTCGAACATTTCCCCATGATCCTCTCGTTGGCATGTGGGAAGATCCCTATGAAAGAGATTTTTGAAATCTGACAACTCTCCTTCAGATCTCCGATCATCAGGTTCTACCTTAGATCTCGTATCTGGGGTCTCTAACTACGTAAGATGTGCAGTTAGATCCATCAATTGTCTCCTCAAATCTTTTCACTCCAACATCAGGTCCCATTCTCATTGCGTAATTTCTTCGTGGGCTGCTGTTTAATTCGTTGGTTGAGTCTTCTTGCGACTGCTGCCAGCCATCTAAACTATAAGAAAGAATAATTGCTCATGGATCTGAAGGGCTCTGATACCAACTAACATAGCCAAGGCACGATAATCGTTGGGGAAGAGGATGGAAGATGCATGAAATAAAAGAAAATGGAAGAAAGAGAAAGAAAAGCTCTTCTCTCAAAATTTTATTTGATAACTCGCAATAAAACTGACAACAATGGAGGCCAAGGGCCTTATTTGTAGCTAAAACCTTAATTCAAAAGTAAAAGGACTCCTAAACCAAGTTATAAAAGAAATTCTAAATAAAATTAAAAAGAATAAAATAAAATAAAGTCAAAGATCTGATTCCTACTTGGACTAGAAAACCTAATAACCTTGCACGCTATCGTAAGCCTGTTAGATAATAAAAATTGACCCTAAAATTTGTAGTAGTGGCAAAGTGATCTAGCCTGTAGTGCTCGAAGAGCGATTTTCAGAATGGGATCATAATAAGGATTCTGACATCAGATGACAAAGTTATGGCCGTTCTAGCTCTGCAGTGTCAGAATCCTGCAAATCAGTGCAATCAGGTCGAATTCGCATCCTTTCGGATCTGATCCCTTAAATTCATATATTTGTTGGCTAAGATGTCTGCATCAGGATGATAACAAGGTCATCAATGGGTTTCCCATGCTCCTCAATTAATTCATCTCGAACATCCAGCCCTTTCATGGGACATGTTGAAAACCACCGATGCTCTGCATGGACTTGAGGAGACTAGCGATGGAGCCCTCTACAAGAGTCCACTATGATCTTTAAGGATAGCAAACACCATGCCCTAGATTATTGTGCACCTTGAACCCTGCATAGCAACCTAGTTCACGTCCTTGCTTGCTTTTGAGGATCTAGGATGCACCTCCAAATCAGATCTTCCACCCCCAACACCTATATAACTAGGGCTTGAGATGTGATTCCTTGGGGCTATCACTAAAATCATTGATAAGGAGGAATTCTTGTTGGAATAGGACTCCGTGGTAGTATCTTTCAAACAACATCCTTTACTTATGCATTGTATCTTGGCCCCTACACACCTCTAATCTAAACCAAATTAGAGCCCAAACCTTGTTAGAAGTGTGCCCTAATAGTTCATTATTGGCTGACACATATGTATTCCAGGGCTTGTATTTATACTTGTAATTCTTTTATTATTAATAAAGGCATTTTTTTTTTCAATCATGTTTATGTGTTCATGATTTATCCTAGAAATTAATAAAGATGATTTTATATATTTTCATGATATTGAGAATTTAAGACATACATTATTAATGGTTAGTTTCTAAATGCTTCTGATTATAGGATCATTATGAAGGATAGTGATTGATCTCATCAAGATCAGTGCACGGATCACCTCTCTTCTAGGCAGATGGGTCTTGAATCTATAGTATGGAGACATTGGTAAGAGAGTGCAGGTGGTTTTTAGAGAATAACTTGCACTAAGCATGACCATCATAAGAAATCACTTGGATGTCTACTCGCTCATTAATAGTTCTTTTCGATGCTGTAGTAGTGTGATAGGTCCTTGCTGTGTATGTTGGCCTCAATGGGTTTAGGTTCACTGTTTAAAGTAGAATGCATTTGAAGGAAATGATCTAGGGTTTTAGGGATTGATTTTGAAGCTTTTTCAGAAATTAGAGAGTGAAAGCAATAAATTAATTATATTAATTTATTTAAAATACATAAAAGAGCCTTAGATATGGGATTCTATCACATAATTTAAGCATGCTATCAAATCAAAAAATAAAATAATCAAAAGGTGATGTTGATCATATTAACATCCAGGCAATTCTAGATCTAAACTAGATACATAAGAAAGATTGTATCTCTCTTACCTTTACAAGATGAGTTTCTAAACATGCTGATCCAAGGCTGAAGTTGTCATTTTGAGCTGCACATGTATCTAACCTCTATAGGTTGTCCACACAAGGTCTCGATGCAAGATACAAAGTCTGATGATAGGAAATCAGCACAGCATGCTAGTACTATGCTGATCCTTCTTTGATGGCCGATGTAAAACCTCCTTTTTCAAATCTTGGACTCTCCAATTTTTAGAAGAAAGGAAAGATATTTTTGAAGAAGGGACAACTCTTAAAAATTATAAAAAAAGGAGGAAGAGGTTAAAGAAAAGCCCTAAAAGAAGAACCCTTCGTCTTCTTTCTTGTTTCTCTCACCAAGACACTTGGATTAGTGTCTCCACAAAACCCCATGCCCAAGGCTTTCTCTCCTAAATTTTTCCGATGCCCTAATATCTCTCTCTTCGATCTAGAAGCTCTAAAAAAATCATGCCCAAAGTTCTCTTTTATAGAGAAATATGGAACAATCCTTGTCTAGGTCAAAAATTGAGCAAGGAATGTCCATATAAGGCAAGAATTGGGGCGTCCAACTCTTGGATGCCCTCTCTCTTTTTCCAGCCATGGACAATCTCCGTTGGTCACACAAAATATGCCTTATTTCCCACAAAAATCTCAAAAAAAATCTGGGTGGGTTGGCAGCACAAAAGGGAGGAATTTTGATTTGTTAAAATTCTATCACATAGAATTTGAAATCAAATCAAACTTCATCCTTTTACTTGGTCCACGACAAATTTTTATGTAAAAAGAAGGGAGAGCAAGGGGCACATATATTTTCTTTATAAAAGAGAGTTTCCATGAAATAAATAAAAAAATGGCTTGGAGATGGCTAAGGAAATTAGTTGGCGCAAGGAAGGGAAATCCTAGTTACACTAGGAATTCCAATTTTGACTTGGTCAAATATGGTATTTGAACAAAATTAAATTAGAACTAATTTAATCTAATTAAAATAGATCTTAGTTTAACTAAGATCCTAATTAAATCAGATTAAATTTAATTTAATTTTAATTTTAATTTTTAATTAAATTAAAAATTGGGTGCATACAAGTCCTAATTGAACTAGGACTTGTTCTTCCTTGCAATTGGCTCATCCAATAAATCAATTAGACTTGATCCAATAATTCAAATTAATTAATTTCATATTATAAACTAATTCACTCTTGGCTTATAATTACTAATATTAGAGTTTTCGAAAAAGTGGGGTCGGGGGGGAGTCTAGCCAGGGCCGACCCTCCTCTATCTCATGCCGGCCTTCATAATTTGGACCATGCTTCTCTTGACTTTGTCGCTGGGGATGACAATCACCGATGTAGCTAGCTCCTAGCTCCTCCCCGGGGTGGCGTTGATGACGCCGCGGGACGGCCAACCTTCTTGTCTTTTCCAGGTTACGGCAGTGCCTATAGCCGATCTTCTCCTTGATCGCGCATGTTTGGAGAGGCCGTAGTCCTTCAGGTCTTGGCGGTTGGCTCTTAACTTTGCCGAGAATTCGAGTTAGAGGAGCGGGTCGTAGTTGCGGAACCTTCTTCGGGAGGGGGGCTTCGTTCCGTCCTTGCCGGCGCCGAACTTTATTTTGGAGGTTGAGTTGAGGAGCTTCATTTCGCCTTGATGATGAGCCTTTGGGGGAGCTCGGCTTTTCTTCGAGCCGAACTTCATTCCTCTTTCCCACGAGACCCGCCGTGGGAGAACTCCTGCTGCTCTTGTTCGGACGAGCTCGAGGGCTCGAGCTCGGCTTTTCTCGCCCGAACTTCGTTCCGCCTCCAGTGAACACTTTGTAGGCGGTTCCTTTGGGGGACATTCTGGAGCGTGAGTTCGGCCTTACTTGCGCCGAACTTCGTTCCACTTTCCCGCGGAAGCTTCCGCGGGAGGACTTCATACTTCTTTGTCGGAGCTTCCTCGCTGACGGGCTCATAGGGTGGGTTCGGCCTTCCTCGCGCCGAACTTCATTCCGCTTCAGCGGGGGAACTTCTGCTCTCCGTTTCTCTCTTAGGGGCGATTGGGCTCTTCCTTAAGGCTGATTCCTCGCGCCCTCATGGCGGGCTTGCTGGTGGAGTCGCTACCGGAGGCTGCTGTATAAGCGTGCAACGCCTCCGTGAGGCCACGGCCACGGATCTGTCGGTCAAGCAGGCCGAACTGCTTCACATCCACCGCGGGTGCAGGTGGAACCTAGGCCGCCGGGGCTGAAGCAGGAACAGACGGGCCTGGACGGGATCGGGTCGCAGAGGCCACCGAACGCCGTGCGGAAGCTCTCCTGGGTGGCGTTTTCTCTTCGAAAGAGAAAAGGAAGATCTCTGGAGAGGGAAGAGAAGGGTCGCCGAGCACTCCTTTAAGAACAAGGGAACCTCGAAGGTTCAGGCCCTTCCTTCTAGCGCCAATCTGTTGGTGCAGAAATCCGTCGCCGCCGGAGGTCGCCGCAATCGAGGCCGCTGGGCGCCGCCGGGGACCTGCAAAACGAAGTCCCGTCCGGAACCGGTGGGGTGGTGGCTCCGGCAGGACCCTCCGACGGTCAAGTTAGTTTCCGGCCAACAGTAATGGAGTGCTCGGAATGAGTTCCGGAGCTTAGAGATGAGGAGGAGAGCTTAGAGAGTCGAGAGTTCAGAGAGCTTAGCCTTAGCGTATGTCTCGGGAGGGGTCCTTTTATAGCGGAGCTTAGTTGATGGTGACGGCTGTGCCGTCTGGCAGAGAGTCGTCGGGCAGCATGGAGTTTGGTACGGAGAGGAAGGGCGTCGTCCGGTAGATCGTGGGAGCCATACCGGCGAGTCGTGGGCCGCATGGAGTCCGGTACGGAGAGGAAGGCGTCGTCCGGTAGATCGTGGGAGCCATACTGGCGAGTCGTGGGCCGCATGGAGTCCGGTACGGAGAGGAAGGCGCCGTCCGGTCTTGCTGCAGGCGACAGTTCGTCCAATGGAGTTCGGACTTGTAACAGAGTTCGGCCGAAGGGGGAAGCTGGGGGAGTTCGTCTGGCTGAAGGGTCGGCCATCTGTAGAGTTCGGCCGCGGGACGGTTGCCGAGGAGTTCGACCGCTGAGAGGCTCGGAGTCGGTCCGAAGGAGTTCGGTTCGGCCGCGGCTGGGCTCGCCTGGAAGGAGTTCGGCCGTCCGAAGGAGGAAAACCCGGGAGGAGCTCGGGTGGCCGAACGGGCGTCTGGGAGGAGTCCGTCTCCCGAAGAAGTCCTGCCGCTTGGAGTCCAAGGAGCTCGGCCGTCAGGAAGTTCGGCTGGCGGTGGGAGTTCGGCCCGGAGCCTGGCGCTGGGGAGTTCGGCAGCTAGGTAGTTCGGCCCGGACCTTGGCGCAGGGGAGTTCGGCCTCTAGGCAGTTCGGCCCGGACCTTGGTGCAGGGGAGTTCGGCCTCTAGGCAGTTCGGCCGTGGTGGCCTCGGCCTGGCGCCTGGCGCTAAAGCTCTTCAGCGGCTACTGGTTACATTGGGCTGAGCGTCGGGCCGGGCTTCGGCAGGAGCGGGATTTATCCCCAACAGTAATAAAATTTTTAAAAGCTTTCCTTTTTTCTTGTACGGAAACCCTTAAGAAAATAGGCTTCTTAATTTTTATTTTAAAGAAATTTAGACATGATGATCTTAGGTCTAAGGGACACTTATACCCAAATCCCATCAAAGCAATTCTCGATAGCAGAATGCTCTAAAATTGGTCACGTTCAGTGATGATGTATCCTTACATCTCGTCTGTATGCCTTACCAATGTCTCTATACTCCTTCGTTAAGAGGACAACCAATCTATATGGCATACAACGATCTATACTCGATAAATATCGTCATCCTAATTAACAACATATCATTTGGTCATGAATAGTTTAAGGACTAATCGATAAACCCTCTCTATATCAAAGCTAAATAGTCCTAAGAACTTCATCACAACAGAAGAAGTTCATTAGAAGATGTAGAATTTATGATGAAAATGCTAAAATATTATTTTATTTAAT
This sequence comes from Cocos nucifera, assembly GCA_006176705.1. NCBI lineage: Eukaryota > Viridiplantae > Streptophyta > Magnoliopsida > Arecales > Arecaceae > Cocos > Cocos nucifera. The sequence goes on along the minus strand of QRFJ01005032.1, from coordinate 137,435 downwards.
AAATTATTTATAAGTATAATACAACATAACTATCAACAGACTGACGATTGACTTTGGAACATAATTTCCAATAGCATCTAAATGAAATCTATCAATCTTAGTAGAAAAAGAGAAGTCCTATGTGATTAGTAACATTGAGTTCAGAAAGTCTTTGGTTGAAGCAAGTATGAATGCTGGAAAAGAGTTTTCATGGGATTCATGAATGAACTTAAGTTGAGCCAATCAGGTATATGACTGACGATGGGGTTCGATGAGTTCTCCATGATCTTTGTCCAACTAGGACTCATGATAGAAGGATTGAATCACACGTTAACTGCACCTAGAGATTCATATTTTTTCTATTTTGCTTGATTGCCACTACATGCTGCTTGGCATCACTGGTGGATTGTAAGAACTCACTAGGATTATTTTTGGATCAACGATCTTTGTTGGGTTAAGCTAGAATTATTCTAGTCTATCAAAATGAGTTTCGATGATATAATAATAGAGATCATCATATGTCTCACTATCAGACAGAATAGAACCTAAGAGATCACACACAAAGAAAATTTAACCCAATCAATGGTTTGGATCATGTTTGAATTATCAATTGGATTGATGGTTCAAATTTTAAAACTGCTAATTTATAAACATTACAAATTTGGCAGCTACTAATTATTAGCATGTTAATTTTATTACAAGCATTATTATTTAATTAAAGAATAATTAAATTATTAATTAAATCTTATTAATTTAAATTAGATTTAATTTAATTTGACTTAATTTAATTTAATGATTAATTGGGTTCAATTATCCAAATCAAATTTGGATTTCAATCCTGAAAAATTTAGGTTTGATAGCCTTTCGAATTCGATTCAATTTGGATTTAAATTGGACTCAATTTGAACCAAATTTAAACTCAATTGACCTTGACAACCAAAGCTCAGTTCTTCTAGGCTTCTCTCTCTTCTTGGCTAGCCAAAAAGTGGTTTGTGCAGTGATTATTCATCCTCCTCTTTCTTGGTGCATGGGTGGAGATGTTTTTGGGTTTGGATGAGGCACCACCTCATTACATGATAGAATAGGACTTTTATGAGATAAGAGTTAAACCCTATCTTTCCTAGCCATAATTCTTATCTCTTTGTGGCATGGAAATTTGGTATTTTGTACCACAAAATAGTATATGAAGGGTGGGGCATGCGACACTTTTGATCTAGAGAGGTTTCTTAGTTGCCTTAAGAAATAGATAGCCATGCCCTTCTCTTCTTATTCCTTCCCTATTCTGCACCCACAGCTCTCCCTCCTCTAGATCATATCTGAGAGAAGAGAGAGAGCCCTTTGAGAGAGAAGAAAAAGAAATCAAGAAGTGTTCTTGATTCTTTTTGGTAGATCAGTCAACTCCTTAAAGCTGCAACATATGTTTCGAGAAATAGATTCAAATCTAAGCCAAAGAACGAAGCTTGCAAGGAAGCTAGCACCCCAGGGATTTTAGAGTTCTGATTGGAAAGAGCTCTATGTGGATACCAGTAGAGGTCGGATGCGTGCACAGCTATGACAGTAGCTTTGGAGATCCAATTGATCCAGTTGAAGAAAGGAGGGAAAAGCATTAGGTATACCTTCTACCTTTTTGTTTTTAATTTTAGATCTGAGTGAAAATTTATTTATATATGTTAGATAATCCTTAGGGTGATTATGATTTAGAATCAGCATGTATCATATTTTAAAAATTATTTTAAAATATGCTTCCATTGCGATTACTATAATCGATAGTAACTACATGCGAATCACCTATTTTCTAACAAACCATCCCATGAGATTACCTTCTCATGCTTTTAGAAATTAGGGCATTGGGGTGTCCAAAACCTGAAGCTAAACCACATAAGGGGAAGCATCCTTACAGCCTTCTACAAAATTGCAGCTTTTGCTCATATTCACCTTGTTCTTCCTCTCCTTGAATCCTACCGATACTAGATCTGAAACTTTTCCTTCTGGATCTAAAAAAAATCTTTTTTTAGGCCTCCAACTACAAGAGAAGAGGGGGCATGGAGACCTAGAAGATAAGATCTTGGGCAGCCACACAAAGGAGGCACCCATATGATGGGGTGCCCCCTCCAAAACCCTAGATGCTAGGGTTTGAGCGAGGCACCCCTCTTTCCTCCCCACATGAAGCCCCTTTGGATGCCTTCTTGGGCAGTGTGAAAAGAATAGAGAGAGACAGAGAAGTTAGGAAGAAATGGTCTCTTTCATTCCTCATAAATTAGAGTTTTATACAATGTATATATTGAAGGTATATAATGTAGAATTTCTAGCTCTACTTTCAAATTTTTTTCAAAAATTTAATACAGTGAAATTAAAAAATCAATCTAATTAATTACTAGAGCTATTGGTCATATCAATAAACCCTACATTAAGTATTGAATGTGATATATATGCAATTAAAACCTTAAAACTAAATTACCAGTAGTAAATAATTTTTGCTACTCTACGTATTTAGAACATGATACATTGCATGGGTAGCCAAACACCATAATTTGATCACTACCAGAGACGTCCTCTCATTGCAATGCAGCCATACAAGTTGTCTGGCCTCCATGGATTGTCCACATGAGGCCCTGGTCCCGATCGGCTCCTCTCGAGTGCTAGCTCGATGATGGATGCTTTTAATGGCTGAATCTGATTGAATACCTTTGATCTCCCTCCACCATTTCTTTAGATGCTCTGGATCAGCAGCAAAGGTAGAGGAGAGGTAGAGGAGGCTCTCCAAAAAATTTTGTGGGCTCATGACACTCTTAGCTCATAAAATTAATCCCTGAACCCTAGGTCAAAATCCTTGAGTTGCGCTCAGAAAAACCTTGCACCTCTCACCTTTTCTGGATTTTTCTCTCTCGATTTTTTTTGAATTTTCTCATGCAAAGGGTTGGCTCACGTACTATGGTTTCTCACCATCTAGATGTGCACACACCCGAAGAAATCCTATTTTATTTTGTGCCATTAAGAGTCTAATACGTGTGGGAGGATAAGAATGAAGTGGTTGTCTATTTGGATTCAAATTCCATTTGAATTCAAATGATAACCAAGCAATCCTTATCCACCTAGCATTTGAGAAGCCTGGGCATGTGCCCCTCTATGCATGGAGAAGTTTCACGAGAAATTTTTTCTCGTGGAAATTTAAATGAGCATAGAAGATGGTGAGGTGGCGTAGGAAGAGGACTAGTCAAACTAGTCCAAATTGATCTTATCCAATTGAACCCATTCCAAACTAATTTGGCTAGCTCCAATTAGACCAAATTAAACCCAACTTATTTAGACTTAATTAGTCTTTATTAGATCCTAATTAAATTAGCAAGTGATCAAGCCCAACCCAAGATCAATTTAGGAAACCAACCTCCTCGAGGATTAGGACATCTCATAACCTAATCAAGTAAAACCCAACTAAATCCAATTCAATTGGACTAATCCAAAATTCATTACTCAATCAAATTGAGTTAATTAGGAATCAAATTACTAATTAAATTTTTCATAAACTTAGAGTCCAAATCTAGTGGGTATCCAGGTAGTAGAGTTCCATCGATATGAAACTCTTAATCGAAGAGCCAAACCAATGGGACTCTTGACCTTAGTGTCCCAAATGAGTGAAACTCATGATCATAGTCCTAGACCAGTGAGAATCTCAATCATAGGGTCCTAGACAAGCAGGACCTAGAGTCATAATATAGTAGAACTCTCAATCAAAGAGTTCTAGTCTAGTGGGACTCTTGACCATAGAGTCCCGGTCTAGTAGGACTCCTCAACAACCATCAGATTAGGTAGGAACCTCTAATGTATATGAATCCATAGGTTCAAACCTAAGTTGGTAGCGTAGAAATTGATTTCTGTACCAATCAAAGTGATCATCTAATAATGGTACTTCATGTTCAGATAGGTCGAATAGTCATAATCGCAACATTCAAAACCTACACAAATATGACTACCATATAATTCATTCCTTTGATCTATGTACTTAGGATGACTCAGAGTTAAACTGCCAATCCTGAAAAATACATCCATATCATGTATCAATGCAATCAATTTTATGACTCCTCACTAGGACTACCCTGATTAAGGCTTTGCTAAATTGAAACATAATTGAACACAACTTCCAAACCTGGAGTGGTTAGTCCCATCTTGATTCATACACCAACTCCTCAAGTACTTGACTATACCCAGAGACCTTTCATCACTGAATTAAAAATTTAGGTAGTTCGGCGCCAAAGCATAGTGAGTTGCTTGAAAGTCATCGTGGTGATCTCAGGTCGGAGGAATACTTATGCCCATATTCCATCGAAGCAAATCTTGATAGTAGAAAAGCTTCAGAGTTGGTCACGTTCAGTGCAGATGTATCCTTACATCTAACCTGCATACCATACTAGTATCTCTATATTTCTTAGTTAAGAGGACAACCAACCTATATGTCACATAATGATCTATACTCGATTGACATTATCATCCTTGGTAACAACATATCATTTGATCATGAACAGATTTATTGATTAAATGATAAATCCTCTTTTATCGACTCTAAATAGTCCTAATAACATTACCACAACATAGGAGTTCATTAGATGATGGAAAGAATTTATGATGAACCATGCCAAAATAATATTTATTTATTTATAATTCATATATAAGTACAAACATGTAGCTCAATCATCAATAGGCTAATGATTGGCTTTGGGATACTATTTCCAACAATCTTCTGCTTAGACTAATGCCAATCGATGCAGTATCTAATATCCATCTTCGACTTGAAGTCGTCAAACTCCTTCATCGCTGTGACTTTATTAAATGGGTTGGCAAGATTCTTCTTCCCTTCGATCTTTTGAAGGTCGATGTCACTTCGATCCATAATCTTCTAGATAAGATGGTAGCGATGTAGAATATGCTTCGTCCGCTAATGTGCCTTCAGTTTCTTCACTTGAGCAATGGCTCCAGAACTATCATAGTAGAGCAGAACTAGACCATCAAGAAAGAATGCTACTCTAAGCTCGATGATGAACTTCCTCAGTCACACTGCTTCTTTGGCAGTGTTGATGCAAAATCTGATCATCATCAGAGGAGTGTTGGAGTCAGAGAAAATGAGGTCGCTATCGGTGACTTGCAAGATAAGTCTCATCCAGAGCTTGGGGGGCAGCTCCAACAAGATTCTCTAATGATCAAGTCTGCTCTTTCGGCCAACAAAGATGGAGTACTCAGTAGAGAAAGTTATAGAGTATTGAGAAGAAGGAAAGAGCCTAGAGAAAACGTATCTTGAGAGTCTTTTTTATAGATAGAGTCTGTAATAAACTGATAGTGATAGACGTAACTGTCTGATAGTGAGCCACTCGGGGCTACGTGGAGTTTGTTACGAAGGATAGTATCTGTTGTCGTGACGTGCCAGTCCATTGAGATTTAATAGTCAAAGTCTGGACCTCTTAAGTGGTTTGTGGGTGAGTTGATTCATGCCATGTGGGGCTGGGTTCATGTGGAGACCTTCCTACATGACTGCGGGATGTTTGACTGCTAGAGGTGTCCGAAAGAAGTTCGACCACTGGAGGAGTCCGGAGGAAGTTTGGCCGCTAGAGGAGTTCGGAAGGAGTTCGACCTTCGGAGGAGTCCGGAGGAAGTTCAGCCATCGAAGGAGTTCGGAAGGAGTTCGACCATCGGAGGAATTCGGAGGAAGTTCAGCCATTGAAGGAGTCTGAAAGGAGTTCAACCGTCGAAGGAGTCCGGAAAGAGTTTGGTCGTTGGAGGAGTTTGGCTATGATCATCGAGTTACACTTGATTAAGCACCAAATCAAACTTTGACGGGAGTCAGGTTCACCCCCAACAATATTCCTCCTACTTTCGAATTTAAAATTCGAAAGAAGCAAGTAAAAAGATGATTGTCGAAGTTCATTCTCCGGCCCTCGCCTCATGTGGATGAGATATTTTGGCGTTTTCCATGATTGCACCAAAACTTTTTAAATCTAAAATGAGTTCGAAAAGATGGCCCTTCATTTCTCTCACCAAAACTCTAACCCAGGTACGGTGCCATATAGACTCTACCTGCAGCCATCTTTCTATCATGATGAGTACGACATGTGGTGCATGCTGACCGGTCGAAGTTGATCCACGATCATAGCCACCTCGGGTTACTTTTGGCAATTTAAGGTCTTCTCTTTTCACCCAAAAGTCATTCCTGCCCGAGTCTTCTCCTTCCTTCCACCCCCATCCATCTTTTTCCCAAGGGTCTTAACCTTCTCTCACCTTCCTGAGCTCCGAACACCCTTTCGATTAGTCCTCATCACATCCATCATCCTTTCATTCTTCCCAAATAGTTTAGTTCAGTTACCTAATCCTTCTCTTAGGTTATTCATGCTTATCACTTCTGGCTCTCTACTTTCTTGATTTTTTTGGTGGCGATCTTTGCCCTGCATTTTTTCTTATATATATATATATATTTATTTATTTTTTGGAGGGTTTTCTTGGGGTTTAATCTCGATCCGAATGTCTTCTGAAACCTCCCACTCTATCAGTTCATGGGGCTCGTTCGGACCAACCTTCTTTGACCCTATACCCCTGGTCGAGGTAGAACCCAAGAACATGTCCCGCTCGTCTTTCGCATTAGACACCATCCCGTCTATTTTTACCCCAGACGATCTTTCTCTGATCCAAATTCAAAACAAAATCCCTCCAGAATATGACCTTGAACTCCCTAGCTCCGACGACTGGGTCAGCTCTCATCCGATCGACCGATTTTATTTGCACATAGAAGCTTTGTGCGCTAGGCTTAGACTCCCACTACCCTCATTTATAGTCACCCTCTTTCGATTTTTAAACATCTCTTTCACATCAATCATACCGAACTTCTTTCAGTTCATCATAGATTTTCTCTTTCTCTATCGATTGATCGAAGTCCAGCCGACCATTTCGCCTTTTAGGAACTATACCTTCAAGCGCCATCCTTCCACGAAGAATTGGTGGTACTTTCTCCCCAAATCAGTAAGAAGGGATTATTGAATGGTGCCCCTTCTTCCATTCATAACTAGAAGAAAAAATTCTTTTTTGTACATTGTCCGACCCTGCCATTAGGTCTTCCTCCATGGGGTTATATTAGACAGTCAGTTTGCTGAGCTCTTAGCTTAGATGGAGCCGATCTTGATATCTCCGATAAACTCAAGGTGTACCGAGCTTCTCTTCTTCATGACCTTCTAAAAGAACAGACCTTGTTCAAACTAGGTCTAAGTCCCCACGATCTTGCTGGTATATTTTTTCAATCCACACAATTTCGTGCACATGTATTTCTACTGACCGTGCTTCATTTTCTATTACAGAAATGGACATGCAAGCTGCCGAGATGCTTACCAAAGGGCTCTACACCAAGAAGAGGAAAGGGAAGGTGCCAAATGATGGCTCAAAGAAGGTGAAGGTTGGTGTTTCCAGCTTCGAAGTCCTTGCCTCCACTGTTGCTATGTCTGAGGTTATCGCCAGCATTGAGACTGCCCTAACTATCGAGGTTGGCACTGCTGGCATGGGCCCGATGCCTTCCATGCCCTCAGGTCCCTTTAGCGGGGATCGAGTTTTGGATCTCCCTATCAATGAAGGGATAGGGGAAGGAAGAAAAAAGAAAGTCGCTGCTAAGATGTCCTGTAAGGCTTGCCTAGGTGGATCGAACAGTGACGACAACGAACGAGGGAAGGATCCCTTCGATAATCTGAATATCGTCCGAGATCTTACCGACAGGTTTGCCATGCCCAAGGTGGTGGACCAGATGGCCGACCTAGACCCATGGTAGCTCGTCTGGGGTTCACTCAGAACCATCCTCAAGGTGATTGCTTCATTGCTTGACTCTTTCTTTTCTCTTCTGCGCTTTTCTTTCTCTCTCTACTTTTTTTAACACCAATCATTTATTGCAGTCGAGTAACCAAATGCTCACCTACATCAAGAGGATGCATCGTTAGGAGGTGGAGGCACGAAAGACCTAGAAGGACCTTCGAGTCGAGATCCACCATCTTCAAGAGAGGGTCAATGATGTCGAGCACCTTGTCGAGGAGAAGGCAGCGGACATCAGAAGTCTTCAGGGCATGCTTTGCAAAGAGGAGTTCATCTCGGTTGGACTAAAGGCTGTACTGGCCCTAGAGGAGGAAAAGAGGAAGGAAGCCAAAAATAGGATCGTCGAATTGAAGATCCAAATGGCAAAGTCAATCTCGAAGGCAATGACCCGACTGTGGAAGAGTTTAAGACCTCTCCCGAAATGTGAAACTTGAACGTCAAGTTTGGCTAGGAAATGTTTATCAAGAATTTTGAGCTCTATGAAGGCAGGGTAGCCCAAAGGTTCTTCGAGCTCGATCTCAACTTTCTGGAGGAGGAAGACGATGTGGATGCTGGACTGTCTAATGCCATAGTCGACCCTTCCTTCGACGAGCTCACTTCTGGCCCGTCTGAACCTGCCATAGAGGTGTCCAAACTAGTTTAAGAACCTGAGGCAATCGAGAGTGATCTGGCTCCATCCTCTATCATCCCTTTCGAGGTTAAAATCCTTGAGTAGTAGTATATTTTCCTTTTTCTCCCCTTCTTGCCTTGTACTTAAAAGTTTTGATTAAATGAAGTGAATTTTTTTTATACCTTTGAGCACTTTTCATATCTCGAATATAGTCTCCCACCAACGCTAACCCACTGCCTCAGGAGGTTTCAATAAAGCCTTTGATAAGGAACCTGAGGAAGGAAGTTCATCTTCTGAAGAAGAAGTTGAAGAAGATGGAGAACGACCTTCAAGCCTTGCGAAAGAATGCTTTTGAGGCGACCAAAGAGGTCACTCATCTTCGAGACTTGCACATGAAGGATGCAGTGAGCTTCAGTATTCGGAAGGGCAGCTTCGAGAAGGAGATCGTCGAACTCAAGAAAAATGCTAGCAACAAGTTTTGGGCACTGACAGCGAAGATCATCACTCTTGAAGCTAACCTAAAGAATGCTGGGGGAAAGATCCATCTTCTTGAAGGGAGCTTACCATGGTCTATCGACAAGGCCCGATAAGACTAGGACTGGTCAAAAAAGTTCTTCCAACTTCGAAAGCAGCTGCAAGATACTGAGGACTGGCATAATAGATACCGAGTGACCTAGGCGGAGAATATATCCAGGCTTGAAGGCAAACTCAAGGTTGCTAGAGATGAGGCAGCTCATCTTCAAAAGTGACCACATAATAGTCGGAGAGCCAGTGCGAGTGGTGAGTCAAAGGAGATTGCCTCCTTGAAGAGGACCGTCGTGAGCTTTTAGAGGCGGTTGGGGTAGAGAAGATCGAGGTTCAATGGCAGAAGCTTCAGCTCACCTATGAACATCGGGCTGTCGAGGATGCGGAGGCCATGTCTGAAGTTTTAAGAAGACAACGGTGAGAACTTGAGGGTAAATTTTAGCTCGCCAATAGAATGTACGTAGAAGATCTCTACAAAAAGAAAGAGCTTGAGGAGGAGATCCTTAGGCTAAAGTAAGCCTTGGTGATGGTTGGGCCCAATAGCCCGAAGTCCGAGGAATTCGGTTTGCCTTAGAGCTTTGTCCTCTTCCCCCTCTCCTTTCTTTCTTTTAGTGTAATCGACCTTGTCGACCTATGTTTTGCTTGTAATGAACTCATCTTTGTAATGGAATAATACATTCCTCGTTATTTTCATTTTGCATGAATCTGAGGCCTATTTATGGCCTTACCTTCTTTACCTCGATTTTCTCTCTGTCGTCTTCTTATGAAATGCTCATTGTGGACGTCGAGCTTGTTGTGGATGCCATGCTTATTGTGGACGTTGAACTAGGATCTTTTCTGCAAATCAGGATAAGGTTCTGCCTTTCACATTTGACGTAGTTAGGTTGTCATGAAAAAATACGTGTAAGAAATCTCCACCGAGCTTCTTCCTTCTTCATGTCTTTGGTCTATGATGTTCCGACTTTTGCTCATGTTAGGATGAGGCTTTCCTTCTATTCTTAACATAGCTTATGGTGGTGCGTTAGGGTCGTCGGCAGGGCTTCTCCCCTTATCTTGTCTTAGTTCAATGAGTTCTTCGACTTTGCTCACATTAGGATGAGGTTCTCGTCCTATTCATAATAGGCTGTAGGGGCATGTTAGTGATAGGAATGATGTACAGGGTGGAAGCATGGATTTCAAAGCAAAAACATGAAATCATATAAACCAAACCCAAACCCTAGGACCACTTTATTAGCAATTAAATCATATACCATGCATTTATAATATAAAAGAAAGTATTAGAACATACCTCTTATCGCTAAACCCTAAATTGACCCTGATCGTCGGTAGCAGTCCGTCAGGGGTTCCACCAGGTGCCCAGTGTTCACCCTCCAACGTTGATCCACATAGAGACTTGATCAAGTCACTAGAACCTCTGATTTATATAATTAGAGTTCTAATAATAAGAACTTTAATTAAAAGGGCAAGACCATCTTTAGCCCTTATGTCACCTTCCTTGCCTCTCCTTATCTATCTTTCTTTTTCTTTGTCTTCTTAATTTTTCTTCCTAATCTCTTAGTCTTAAGATGACTTCTTATCCTTATAAGGACATGGTCTAGACAAGAGAAGGTAAGAAAGAAAATTGGATAAAAAAAAACTCTTGTAAGAAAGAAAGATAATTTTCACATCTCCCGAACTCAAGGTATGCACCCTTATTTATAATGTACGTAAGGGTGCCAACACAATTTCTCGCACCCTTAGAAAAAAAAATCTCATGTCCCTTCAGCTAATCTCATACCTCATCAAAAAATAATGAGATGTAGACTTAGTCCAAGAGGTGCCTTAAAGCAGAAGGACTCTTGGACTAATTCTACGTAAGTTATTTACGAAGAGTCGCAATATTTCATCATTGGCGCCACCCTTTTCATCAATTAGATCAAATAAAAGGGCCATCCAATGGCTCTAAAAAGGGATGCCCATTCAGAAAGAAGGCATGGAGATGATCTTTGAATAGTCAAAATCCCAAGGGACTTTGACTTGGTCCAAGAGGTGTCAAGAAGGAGTGGGCGGCACGGAGTCCTGGGCGGCAAGGAGTCCTGGGCGATAGAATCCTGGGAGACAAAAATTAAAAAACAAAATAGAGTTTTTAACTTGTAGAAGGACTCTTTATTGCCCCATATCAGATGTCCATGCCTATTCAAAATTTTTATGCGACATAATAAATGGAAAAAGTCAAAGAAGGTAGGCTCCAACTAATTCCATGTGCCAAAAAATGCTTTGCGCATGAAAGACTTCCCATGCACAAGAGAGAGACTCTCTGATGCATGGGATTCAGGTATATGGCACCCCAACTGAAGCCTAATTAGTCTAGGTTAATCTAATTCAAGACCAAATCCTATTTGGCTCAAATTGGACCTTAATTAGTCCAAATCAGAAGCTGATTCGAATCCAATTCGAATCCAGGTGCTATGGTTTGCTACATGTGCTAGCATGTTCATCTTATAAACATGGTCTAATCTAATTAGACCCTTAATGAACTCACTTTGTGTGTGACCCATTGGGTTCCACATCTAACCAATAGTTAGTCTGGGAGTGATTTGACCTAATCTGGTTAGAACTTAACCAAACCGATTTAGGTCAAAACTAGCCAACCCAATTTGTCTTATTTTAGAACACTTTCTAATTTACTAATCAAATTAAAATTTCAATTTGATCGAACCCACAAGACATGATTGACATCTAGCAACATATCGTGACTTCCTGGAAGTTGTGAAATTTTGATGGAAATACCAAAAATATCCTTTAGTGAAAATTATCATGCAACTAGATCCTTCAATCTCCCTACATCCTGAATATGATTCTGGGTATGGAAATATGTCAATCCCAATATCATATTCATTTCTCTTTCAATCTTATGATGATGATTCATTTAATGAAACATTAGAAATCATTTCTAATTTTCATCATGCTTTGATCAAATTCTTCCTAAATCGTCATTTGTTTGAAGCAGGTAGGATGCTATTTCCTCTTACCAGGAGAGATCGATTGCATGTTAACCTACTCACAACCTTCATATATATAATCTACCATATCCAGATCATCCCATACATAACTGAGTCATGAATGAGTATGAACCAAAATATGGATTTATATATGTAAGATTCTATGGTAGTTTCAGGTCAAAGGATTACATGCACAAATTCCACTATGAGAACCATCTATTGACATGTAGATAAGACTCCATTAGATATTCTCAATTTGGATCAATTCAGTGAACTTATTCTCTAATGAGCACCCACATTCTTGTATTAGTATCATACATAATTTATTGTGAGATCAATCGCCCTCTCAATCGAACATACAAAGAATATGCTAGTCTTATCGGAAACCATTGATCCCTAACTCAATGTCCCATCGACTAGGAATATTTAAATTAGGGTTTTAAGATTTTAGGTCTCACTGGTATGATCTCATCGTAATCCTAAAACCATATCCCTAATTTATAGGGTTCATCATAATCTTAAATAAATAATAAGACACTACATATGATGGAATAAATATCTTTATTTATTTATTAAAAAATATCATTACATGAGTTTGGAAGATAAAGAACAGCCTAAAATTAATTGGTTTGAGGGCATATTTCTTTCAATCTCCCACTTACACTAAAGCCAATCACCCTTATATTTTAATCCCATACAATCAAGGTGGCGATCAAACAGTTGTAGTGGTAAAGCCTTAGTGAATGGGTCTGCTATGTTGTTCTTTGTGTCAACTCATTCTATGACTACATCTTGTCTTTCAATAATTTCATGAACGAGATGGAAACATCTCAAAATGTGTTTGAATTTATGATGAGACCTTGGTTCCTTTGCTTGAGCAATAGCTTCAGTATTATCTCAGTAAAGTGGTACTGGATTCTTAATTTCAGGAATAACACCTAATTCAGTGATAAACTTCTTCATCCAGATAGCTTCCTTGGCGGCTTTACTTACAGCTATGTATTTTGCTTCAGTGGTTGAGTCAGCTACAGTTGGCTGCTTAGTACTCTTTCAACTTTTTGCTCCATCATTCAGAATAAAGACATACCCTGAAATGGATTTGCTATCATCTGGGTCTGATTGAAAACTAGAGTCAGAATATGCTTCTAATTTAAGATCAGAACAACCATATACTAGAAAAATATCTTTAGTCCTTCTCAAGTACTTAAGAATATTTTTCATAGCTTTCCAATGATCCTCTCCTGGATGAGCTTGAAATCTACTTGCAATGCCTAAAGCATAAGCAAGATCAGGCCTGGTACGTAACATGGCATACATTATTGATCCAACAACCGAAGCATAAGGAATAGAACTCATTCTATTTCTCTCTTTAGGTGTCTTTGGAGACATCTTTTTAGAGAGATGTATGCCTTGATTCATGGATAAATAACCTCTTTTACTTCCATCCATACTGAATCTTTTCAGTATTAAGTCAATGTACCTTGATTGGGACAAGCCTAGCATCCTCTTAGATCTATCTCTATAGATCTTTATTCCTAGTATATAGGATGCTTCTCCCAAATCTTTCATGGAAAACTTATTTGATAGCCATAATTTGACTGATTGTAACATTGGGATATCATTCCCAATGAGGAGTATGTCATCTACATATAGAACCAAGAAGACTATGGTTCTTCCACTAGTTTTCTTGTACACACATGGTTCATCAACATTCTTGATAAAACCAAACTCTTTTATTGTTTCATCAAAATGGATGTTCCAACTCCTTGATGCTTGCTTTAATCCATAAATGGATCTCTTAAGCTTGCATACCTGATTTGGTCTCTCATTTGACTCAAATCCCTCTGGCTGTGACATATAGACCTCCTCCTCAAGGAAACCATTAAGGAAGGCAGTCTTTACATCCATTTGCCATATTTCATAGTCGTGGTATGCTGCTATGGCAAGCATAATCTGAATAGATTTGAGCATGGCAATAGGTGAAAATGTTTCATCATAATCAATCCCCTATTTTTGCCTAAAACCCTTAGCCACCAATCTGGCCTTATAGGTTTCAATTTGACCATCAGCTCCAATCTTTTTCTTAAAAATTCATTTGCATCCAATAGGGTTTATATCCTCTGGTGCATCCACCAAAGTCCATACTTTGTTGGTGTGCATGGATTTCATTTTGGATTGCATGACAGCCAGCCAATTGTAAGAGTCCTTACTTTTGACTGCTTTCGTATAGGTCAGAGGTTCATCATTCTCAATGACTTGGGCTTCATTATTCTCAATAATGAACCCATACCTCACAGGTGTATTTCGTACACTTTTAGAGCTACGGATAGCAGTTATGTGTTCTGGTTCTTTTATGTGATTATTTGGTTGAGAAATTTCTATTTATTTTTTTTGAACTTCACTAAGTTCAATATTTCTGCCACTGTCCTTTTCTAGGATAAATTTTTTTTTCATGAAAGTGGCATGCCTACTTACAAATACCTTTTGTTCAGTAGGATGGTAGAATAAATATCCTATACTATTTCTAGGATATCCTATAAATAGACATCTGTCTGATCTAGCATCAAGTTTATGTCCAAAATTTTTTTTGACATATGCTGGACAACCCCATATCTTAAGATACTTAAGATTAGGTTTCTTACTTCTCCATATGTCATATGGAGTACTAGATACAGATTTAGAAGGTACTCTATTCAAGATGTAAATTGCAGTCTCCAGGGCATGACCCTAGAAGGAAATAGGTAATTCAGTGAAGCACATCATGGACCATACCATATCTAATAAGGTATGATTTTTTCTTTCGACTACACCATTTAATTGCAGTGTATAAGGAGGTGTCCATTCAGAGAGAATCCCTTTAACTTTAAGATAGTCAAGAAACTCACTAGATAAGTATTCTCCTCCCTGATCAGATCGAAGGATTTTTATACATTGTCTAGTTTATTTTTTGACCATACTTTGATACTCTTTAAATTTATCAAAGGCTTCTGATTTGTGTTTCATAAGATACACATATCCAAACCTAGATAAATCATCAGTGAACGTTATAAAATAAGAGTATCCTCCTCTGACTTGAGTTGTCATAGGACCACATACATCCGTATGTACAAGTCCTAATAACTCATTTATCCTTTCTCCATGTCCACTAAATGGAATCTTGGTCATTTTACCCATGAGGCATGATTCACAAGTTCCTAATGATTCATAATCAAAAGGATCAAAGAACTTTTCTTTGTATAACTTGTTAATCCTAGCCTCACTAATATGACCTAATCGATAATGCCAAAGTAAAGTATTATTTATGTCATCTCTCTTACATTTTTCATTTTCATCAATATGAAAAATATTGTCATCCAAACATAGAGTCAACAAACCATTGCTAAATATGCCAAAATAAATATTTTCATTAGAATATTTGATCGAGCAACCTTCGCTCATTACATTAAGACTATAATCTTGTTTTAATAATAAGGGTATAGATATAATATTTCTAATGATCTTAAGCATATAATAATAATTTGTAAGCTCTAAGATCTTTCCATAAGGTAACTTCAATATATTTGTTCCTATAGCTTCTACTTGGATAGACTCTCCTCCAGCGCCATAGAGCTTGAAGTCACCTTTCTTCAAACTCTTAATTTTTTGTAGCCCCTGCAAAGATTTATAGATATGAAAATCATAGCCGGTATCTAATACCCAAGAATTTGAAATAAAAGAATTTAATGATAATATAGTATGTATCTCATACATACCTTTGGGTGCATTATTTGCACCAGACTTCACGGTTGCAAGGTAAGCCTTGCAATTCCTCTTCCAATGACCTATTTTGCTGCAGTAAAAATAGGTCATCTATTCGGAGACCTTCTTCCCCTTTTTCTTTTTATTTATACCACTTTTAGGGTTTAATCTTTTCTTTGAACCCTTTTTGCCTGCCTTCTTTTTGGAGATCCCATCCATAAGAAGAAGAGGAGCCTTATCTTTCTTGACATGACTTTCTCCTGTCTTGAGCATATTTAATAGTTTAGGCAAGAAAGAATTCAATTTGTTCATATGATAGTTCACGACAAACTGAGAAAATGATTCTAGAAGTGATTGTATGATCAAATCCTGACTTAACTCTCCATCCATAACAAAACCTAATTGACTTAATCGAGTGATTAGGTCAATTACCATCAAAACATGATTTTGTATGGATGTTCCTTCTATCATTCTTGCATGAAGTAATTGCTTAGATATCTCATATCCAGCAGTCCTACTATGCTCTCCATAAAGCTCTTTTAGATTGAGCAATATGGATTGAGTGTCCATGCCATCATGCTGCCTCTGTAATTCATTATTCATAGAGGCAAGTATGATGCATTTGACAGTAAGAAAATCATTTTGCCATATCTTGTATGTGGACTTATCTTCATCTGTGGCATCATTTTCTAATGACTTAGGATCAGGGGCATTAAGAATATAGGAGAGTTTTTCTTGACTGAGTACTATTTTTAGATTTCTCAACCAGTCAACATAATTTTGACCAGTCAATTTATTTGAATCCAAAATTGAATACAATAAAAGTGAAGAAGCCATTTAATCTAAATAATAAAGAACAATATATAAGCAAATAACTCATAATGACAAACATAATTAAATTAGGACTTTAATTTAATTATGTCTCCCACTATTTAATCAAAAAATCATAACCCTCTTATTGATTTTCTTAGTGAGAATAAGATCCTAATTTTTTATAAAAGGTCTTATGGTTGCACAACAACCCTGTTATAAGTTCAAAGATAGGAAACTCTTTTCAATTGCATTTTATGCAACTCTCAAAAAACTTTTGCCTCTACAACATTAATAGCCTTGTGTTAGTACAATAAATTTTAATATTTTAGTTTAAATAGAATCCTTCATTTCTATACAGTCAAAATGAAATATGACTACTTTTGTGGTTACACAACAAAGCAGTATATTCAAAATGCTGTAAGCATCTTAATGCACTAGATTAATATTACATCATTCTCCATGATAGATCTTATGGTTACACAACAAAACTAATATGGTTCTAGACATAATAAGAACCTAGTATGAAGGAAGGCCTTAATGTAGTGAATATAATACTAAGCATTTCAATATAGAATTAAATTAATCGAATCGACAAGGTAAGTGGGAGAGAAGTGGGAGTCCCCCTGTTGCTTTTCTTAGACACCAATAAATTAGTCAGGTCAGACAACAGAATTAATTAAAAAACCATGTTCTCTTTATCAATCATAAACCGTTTATCCTAGACACCGATTGATCAATTAGACATCCCGACTGATACAGCTAAAGATTAATTACACTACAACTTAATATAATTTTTAAAGAGGGATTTAAAAGGTCTCGATGCACATTCTGATTTAAATCAAACTAAATGCCTAACAGCATCAATTATAATAAAATTTATATATATCAATTAACATGTATAATTATTCTAGGATAACCATTATTATATAGTGAATACTTTTCACTATATCAGGGCAACCTTTACAGAATAGTATATACATCATAATACCATTATGATAAATAAAAGAATATGATCTCATCATGCAAACAAATAAAAAAAATATATATTATACTTTTCTTTTGTGCCACTATATTATAAGCAAAGTATTATATGATTTAACGTAATAAGGTTTGCTCTGATACCACTGATAGGAATGGTGTACAGATCGAAAGCATGGATTTCAAAGCAAAAATATGAAATCATATAAACCAAACCCGAACCCTAGGACCACCTTATTAGCAATTAAATCATATAACATGCATTTGTAATATAAAAGAAAGTATTAGATATACCTCTTATCGCTAAATCCTAAATTGATCCTGATCGTTGGTAGCAGTCCGTCAGGGGTTCCACCAGATGCCCACGTGTTCACCCTCCAACATTGATCCACACAGAGACTTGATCAAGATACCAGTACCTCTGATTTATATAATTAGAGTTCTAATAATAAGAACGTTAATTAAAAGGATAAAACCTTCTTTAGCCTTTATGTCACCTTCCTTGCCTCTCCTTATCTATCTTTCTTTTTCTTTGTCTTCTTAATTTTCCTTCCTAATCTCTTAGTCTTAAGATGACTTCTTGTCCTTAGAAGGACAAGGTATAGATAAGAGAAGGGAAGAAAGAAAATTGGATAAAAAAAAACTCTTGTAAGAAAGAAAGATAATTTTCATATTTTCCGGACTTAAGGTATGCACCCTTATTTATAATATACGTAAGGGTGCCAACACAATTTCTCGCACCCTTAGAAAAAAAAATCTCATGTCCCTTCAGCCAATCTCATGCCTCATCAAAAAATAATGAGATGTAGACTTAGTCCAAGAGGTGCCTTAAAGCAGAAGGACTCTTGGACTAATTCTACATAAGTTATTTACGAAGAGTCGCAATATTTCATCATTGGCGCCACCCTTTTCATCCGTTAGATCAAATAAAAGGGCCATCCAATGGCTCTAAAAAGGGATGCCCATTTAGCAAGAAGGCGTGGAGATGATCTTTGAATAGTCAAAGTCCCAAGGGACTTTGACTTGGTCTAAGAGGCATCAAGAAGGAGTGGGCAGCATGGAGTCCTGGGCAGCAAGGAGTCTTGGGCGACAAAGAATCCTGGGTGACAAAAATTTAAAAAAAAATGGAGTTTTTAACTTGTATAAGGACTCTTTATCACCCCATATCCGATGTCCATGCCTATTCAAAATTTTTATGCGATATAACAAATGGGAAAAGTCAAAGAAGGTAGGTGCCAACTAATTCTATGCTCCAAAAAATGCTTTGCGCATGAAAGACTTCCCATGCACAAGAGAGAGTCTCTCTGGTGCATGGGATTCAGGTATGTAGCATCCCAACTAAAGCCCAATCAGTCTAAGTTAATCCAATTCAAGGCCAAATCCTATTTGGCTCAAATCGGACCTTAATTAGCCCAAATCGAAAGCCGATTCGAATCCAATTCGAATCTAGGTGCTAGGGTTTGCTACATGTGCTAGCTTGTTCATCTTGCAAACATGGTCTAATCTAATTAGACCCTTAATCAACTATCTTTGTGTGTGATCCATTGGGTTCCACATCTAACCAACAGTGAGTCTGGGTGTGATTTCGCCTAATCTGGTTAGAACTTAACCAAACCGATTTAGGTCAAAACTAGCCAACCTAATTTGACTTAATTTAGAACACTTTCTAATTTAATGATCAAATTAAAATTTTAATTTGATTGAACCCACAAGACATGATTGACGTCTAGCAACGTATCGTGACTTACAGAAAGATGTGAAATTTTGATGAAAATACCAAAAATACCCTTCAGTGAAAATTAGCATACAACTAGATCCTTCGATCTTCCTACATCCTGAATATGACTCTGGGTATGAAAATATGTCAATCCCAATATCATATTCATTTTTCTTTCAATCTTATGATGATAATTCATTTAATGAAACATTAAAAACCATTTCTAATTTTCATCATGCTTTCATCAAATTCTTCCTGAATCATCATTTATTTGAAGCAGGTAGGATACTATTTCCTCTTACCAGGAGAGATCGATTCCATGTTAACCTACTCACAACTTTCATATATATAATCTACCATATCCAGATCATCTTGTACATAACTAAGCCATGAATGAGTATGAACCAAAATATGGATTTATATATATAAGATTATATGATAGTTTCAGGTCAAAGGATTACATGCACAAATTCCACTATGAGAACCATCTATTGATATGTAGATAAGACTCCATTAGATATTCTCAATTTGGATTAATTCAATGAACTCATTCTATAATGAGCACCCATATTCTTATATTAATGTCATACACAAGTTATTATGAGATCAATCATCCTCTCAATCGAGCATACAAAGAATGTGCTAGTCTTACCGAAAAACATTGATCCCTAACTCAATGTTCCATCGACTAGAAATATTTAAATAGGATTTTAAGGTTTTAGGTCTCACTGGTATGATCTCATCATAGTCCTAAAATCATAGCCCTAATTTATAGGGTTCATCATAATCTTAAGTAAATAATAAGACACTACATATGATGAAATAAATGTCTTTATTTATTTATTAAAAAATATCATTATATGAGTTTAGAAGATAAAGAATAGCCCAAAAATTAATGGGCTTGAGGGCATATTCCTTTTAGTTAGGGCCATTGGTAGGGCCTCTTCCCTCATCTCATCTTAGTTCAACGAGGCCTTCAACTTTGCTTACATTAGGATGAGGTTCTCCTCCTATTTCTAATGGCTGTAGGGACATGGACCGAGTCTCTTATCCGTCTTGTTTGGACCTTCGACTTACTCACGTTAGGACGAGGTTCTCCTCCTGTTCCTAACCGGCTGTGGGGGCACATGAGGACCGTCGGTCCTCGCTTCTCCCCCCATCTCCGTCCTTTGTGGACGAGGCCTTCGACTTTGCTCACGCTAGGACGAGGTTCTCCTCCTGCTTCTAATGCTATTTTAAGCTGCTTCAGAGAATTGTCATTACATAATTTTTGCAGCAAGGAGTAATGATGTTAAAATAGTTTTATTGAAAAAAAGTTACTGATAGTACATTCTCAAGTTTTCTGAATTCTAAGGCCGTAGGAGTGCTGCTCCTCTAAGCTCCTTCAATCGATAAGTTCTAGGATGGATGACCTCTTCTACTTTATATGGACCTTCCCAATTCAGGGTGAGCTTTTCTTGATCTTGAGGCTGCGAAACAGACACTCATCGGAGCACCAAGTCCCTCTCCCTGAATGCTTTGCATTTTACTCTATAGTATCTAGCCACTCTTTGTTTGTATGTTGCCATCCGAATATGGGCATTTTCTCTTTTTTCTTCTAATAGATCGAGATTGACTCTGAGGTCCTGTGAGTTATGCTTCTCATTGAAGGCCATGATCCATGCTGATGGAAGTTTAAGCTCGATTGGGATGACTGCCTCCATTCTAAAAGCCAAGACAAATGGTGTTTTCCCAATCGGTAGCCTTTGAGTAGTTCAGTACGCCCAAAGAACGTGGTAGAGTTCATCTACCCAAGTTTTTCTTGCTCTTTCAAGCCTTGCTTTGATGTCCTGCAGTAAATTTTGTTGGTCACCTCTACTTCACCATTTGCCTATTGATGGGCCGCTGATGTGAAATGATGGAAGATGTTTAGATCTTTGCAGAACTTAGCGAACCTCATCCCAGCAAATTGTTATCCATTATCTATTATGAGAGTCCAGGGTAAACAAAACCAATAGATAATTGACTTCTAGATGAAGTTCTATACCTTGGCCTCAGTAATTTTTGCTAATGGTTTGGCCTCGATCCATTTGGTGAAGTAATCGATTACAATCAGGAGAAACTTTCATTATCTGGATGCCATTAGAAAGGGGCCTAATATATCTATTCTCCACTATGTGAATGGCTAGGATGCATTTAGTGGAGTAAGCTCAGTGGTCAGCTATCTTTGTATGTTTGCATTTCTCTGATAGCTATCACATTTTTTGACATACTCTATAGAGTCATGGTAAAAAGTCAGCCAATAGTATCCTTATCGAAGTAATCTTTGTGACAGTGATTTGGCTCCTATATGGCTTCCATAGATTCCCTCATACACCTTTCATAATGCGAAGTTGGCCTCCGAAGGTTGGAGACATCTCAAAAGCAGTAGTGAATATGATCTTTTATACAGCTTGCCTTCATAGAAAACATACCGAAAGAATTGATTCCTAAGTTTTTGAGCTTCTTTTGGATCATGAGGAAGAGCTCCATCCTTGAGGTAGGCAACTAGCGAATCAATCCAGCTCAGCTCATGCTCAATTTGCATAATAGGCTATGACTCCTCCATGCTTGGGCACTTCAGAACTTCAAAGAATACTTCTTTGGGTAGTTCGATCGGGGTTGAAGTGGCCAATCAAGAGAGGAGGTCGGCTCTTGTATTCTCTACTGTCAGAATCTATTGAATACTAAAAAAAGAGAGATAAACAGCAAGCAATGTGTGAAATGATTTTAGCATAGCTACTTGACGAAAAGGTATCCTGATAAGTCAATGCTTCGCATTGACTATACCTTTTGCCACTTAATCTAGCCTTAAATGTCTCCACATTCCCATCTGCACCAATCTTTCTCCTTGTAGATCCATTTACACCCAATAGGTACTATATCTTCTGGTGGATCTACCAAGGTCCAGACTTGGTTTGAGTGCATCGAGTCAAATTTCTGACTTCATTGCCTCTAACCATTTCTTGAGTCGATATCCGATATGCTCTCGTTATAGCTTTTGGGATCATCACCATGAACCCCATTACCTATGAGGAATATTTTCTCTACATCCTCTGAAATAGTACCTAAGTACCTTTCAGGGGGATGGAAAATCCTTTCCAATCTACGAGGTGGAGGAGGTAGTGTATGGATTGGCTTAACTTGATTTGGTTCCATTTGGTCCTTAGCTCGTTGCCCTTATGAGACTTTCTCATCGAGCTCGATCTACTTTCCATTGCCGCTATCTTGAATAAACTGATGGCATGTCGACTCATAATCACATTATGATCTTCTGGAATGTAGAAATAATATCCTAATGACTCTTTAGGATATCCTATGAATCGAGCTCTAAAGGATCCAAAGTCTAACTTGTCTGCTTGTTGTCTTTCGACATGAGCCGAACAACTCCAAATTCTGAGATGACTCAGACTTGATTTCTTACCATGCCATATCTCATACGGTGTGGTAGGAATGGTTTTGGAAAGAACCCTATTCATTTGGTAAATTACAGTTAACAAATAGTATCCCCAAAGAAAATCAGGGAGGTCTATGAAGCTCATCGTAGATCGGACCATATCCAATAGGGTCCGATTCCTCCATTTTGAAACCTCATTGAGTTGAGGTGTTCCTAGTGGAGTCCATTGAGAGACTATGCCATTTTCTTTGAGATAGTTTAGGAATTCCCGACTAAGGTATTCACCTCCTTGATCTGATTAAGAACCTTAATGGATTTTTCAATTTTTATTTTTTTTTACTTATTTACTTGTCATGTTGAATTCTTTGAACTTTTGAAACACTTCAGACTTGGTGTCTCATAAGATACAATACCCATACTTTGATAAATCATCGATAAGGTTATGAAGTAGATCTAAGTTCCATCTAAGCGGCACATCAAATGGGCCGCACACATCTATATGTACTAGGGCAAGAAGATCTGTGGCCCTTTTCCCATGTCCTACAAAAGGGAGCTTAGTCATTTTACCATGAAGATAGGATTCACAAATTGGATATGACTCGAAAGTCAATGGACTCAATAGCTCGATTTTCTCTAATTTGTTAATCCTATCTTCTGCTATATGACCTAATCTTAGGTGCCATAGATACCTATCATTAGGACTATCCCTAGGACGTTTTGATTTTATGGCATTTATATTTTGGTCAAAGTTAAAAATAGATACATCAACATGTTATTGATAAAGACCGTTAATAAGAAAACCATTTATAATTTTATTTCTTTCATAAAGAATGTTATAATGGTGTTTAAGAAAACTAATTACATAGCCTTCTAATGCAAGGCAAGAAATAGAAATCAAATTCTTGCTTGCTGTAGGTACATAATAATAGTCTTTTAATACTAAGTCTAAACTATATGGTAGTCGAAGAGGGTAAGTTCCCACGACCATGGCAGTAACTCTTGCTCCATTTCTGACACGTAGGATCATCTCACCATCCCTCAGTCTCCTACTATCCTTAAGATCCTGCATAGAAGTGCACAAGTGAGCACTAGAACCAGAGTCAAGCACCCAACTGGATGCAAAAGAAACTGTAAGGTTAGACTCAATAACGAGCATTCCTCCAGAAGGACCTACCTCCTTTTTCTTTAGGGTGGTTAGGTAAGTAGGGCAATTCCACTTTCAGTGGCCATCATTATTGCAATGGAAATACTTTCCTTTGTCAGTGGCCTTCTTCTTCAGCTCTGCCTTTTTCTTCTTTTCTTCTTCCATCTTCTGCTTTTTCACAGACTTCTTCTTCTTTCCAAAAGAATTTTTCTTGAAAGAAGTCTGCTCCATAGCAAGTACTGAGCCTTTAGAACCTTTCATAAAAAGTTCAGCAGTAACCAGCATGTTTATAAGTTCGGCCAAGGAGTTTTGAAGTTTATGCATATGGGTAGTTCATGATGAATTGCCCAAATGCATCAGTCAAGGATTGCAGAATTATGTCATTCTGTAGATCCAAATCCAACCTCACTCTGAGCTTCACAAGCTCTTCCAAGTTCTTGATCATCATCAGACAATGATCTTGGATTGACTGCCCATCGCGCATTTTAGCCTTGAACAGTCGTTTAGTGACTTGATACTTGGCTGCGCGACTCTATTCACCAAACATCTCCTATAGGTGAGCCAACATTTGGTGAGCAGTTTTGATATCTTCATGTTGGTGTTGAAGCTCATCAGACATCGAGCCCAACATGTAGTATCTGCCTTATTATCTTCGTCAGTCTACTTATCTAGAGATGCTCTCTGTTCAGCAGATGGACGAGCTGGTAAGGTGGGAGGGTCTTGGTCCAATACATGAGTTAACTTCTTGGAATCCAAAATAATTTTGAAGTTACGGAGCCAATCCTTGTAATTTTGTCTGGTTAGTCTATGGGTGTCCAAGATTCGTGCTAGTGGGTTGGATGCAAACATCTTCCTGTAGAGAGTCAAAGCTTCTAATTAGATATTGTAATTAAGACTTAACCAATTTGTTTAGGAATTTTATTTTTAAACAAATTAGCTCCCACTATTTTCTTGGATTCCTACACTCCCTCTATAAAGATGCAAAAATCTCTAAGATTATTGATTTTTAGTGGGTGGTGCGGTCCCACCGACTTACTCATCACCTCACCTAACAGTTATTGGTGATGGGTTAGCCAATGGGTGAACAGCTCTTGTTCAATGATTCTCTAATCAGGGTGCACCGAAACTTGATCTCTAATTCATGAATCTCATCGTGTCCGAAATATTGATTCAGCCCTTAGTTAAGTCAGACCCACTATTTGCATAGATTGGATTCCTAATTGAGTCTCTCACCATATCCAGAATATTGAGCCCAATTCATCCTCCAGCCCGTAGCATCTGATGCCTAATAGACATGGTTGCATCTTTTCGGTGCAACTGAGCTATTGTAACCAACCAAGAACAATCAACCCCAGGAAGGGTCCGCACATCTACAATGGTGGAAGACCTTGGACTTAATCTTTTCTTAGAGAGATTTGATTTAGGTCTCATTAAACTAGACTTGACATAGTCATAACCATTATGACTAACCTAGTGGCATGGGTTAGCTTGGATTATTGACCACCTTAGATCAGAACTGAGTCAACAAACATGGCCAGGTAAGTGAGACCGGTGGAAGGGATATGCCATTAACTCGATAAGAATGCATTCGAGTCGAGTAGCTCCCAATTAAAAACCAATCGGTCATATCTGCCAAACTTATCTTAGACACCAAATTATTGAGAAAGAACCAATCGGATTAGCCTACAATTCAGACTCTAACCACTGAGCCTAATTAGGTCTTAGCTTGATCGATCACTCACGTGACTCGATCTTGATCCAGACTTAATCCTATTAGGCTGATCAATTTAAGCATTGTTGATCCCATCTAACCAACTCTTGATTCGATTTGATCAACCGCTTAGACCTAATTAAGCTACCCAAGCCTGAACCCAGATTTATGAATATGTCTTAGATCTAAAATTCTCAATTTTAGACCTAATTGATATTTCATAAACTTAATTCTTAATTAAGTTAGGGTTCAAAAATAAAACATATAAATAAGATCCTAGGATTTCAGGATCTAGGATTTTGCAGAAAGTAAGTTTTCAATTTTTGATTAAGGACGAACGTGCAGCACCCTTACACATCATAAGAACACCCCATCAAATGGAAGGAGAGGGTCTTTAAGCCCTACTTTGTTCTTATGATCGGACGGCCAAGGGGAACGCCTT